>VWYI01042049.1:200841-242762 GCA_013399455.1 Anthoscopus minutus
GAGCCGGAGAGCGGGATGTGCGTGAGGGGGGCAGCCGGGGGCTGGCAGGGGTGGGCAGGGGCACCCCCTCAGCACGGGCGGCAGAGTTGGAGCCGCGGCTTTGGGGCGCTCCCCGGGTGCCCCCGGGTCGGGGGAGGAGGAAGGTGTCCGCGGGAGGCTGCAGCGGGAGGGCAGGGCACCTTTGGGGTTCGCTGTTTCTGCCATTTGTAGATTTATTTTGATTCCTCCTTTCGCCCGACTGTGGGGCGCGGAGTGGCGGCCGCTGAGCTCCCTCAGCCTGGGTGGGTGCTGCCGTTTGGGGGTATTCGGGTGTTGTTCGTCACGGAGTTTTGGGGTGGGCTGGTGAGACCCCCGGCACTCCCTGTTCCGGGGACCCCCGGGGAAGGCAAGGGAAGGGAGGGAGGGTCCGACCTGCGGGGATGGAGCCGGACACGGAGCCCCCTCGCTCTGCCGGGGAGCTCTGCCCTGGCTGGGGCTATGCGAGGGCTCCCGGGGGCTCCTTTTCGGGAGCTTTGTGTCGGTGGAGGTCGGGGAACGGGGCTCAGGGGTGTCCCAAACCCCGCCGGCTCCAAGGGCTGCGAGACCTAAGGCACTTCCCGGGGCATTGGGAGGTTTTCGGGGAGGGCAAAGGCGTGAAACCCGAAGGGTGTCTGTTAGCTGGAGAGTTTAACATGGGAACGGGTGGGGGAGGAGGAGGACCCGGAGGGAAGTCGTTCCCAAAATGTGCGAGGAGAGCTTTGGGTGGGGTGTCAGACGCTTATTTGTTTTGTACTTCTTGGAGAAGAGGTGGGGAACGGGGGTGGGAGGTAAATGCTTTTGTGTCCCGTGTCCGGGATGGTTTTGGGTCAGATCAGTTTGTCCGCGGGAGCGGCTGGGGGAAGCGGCAGAGAATTCTGCAGGAGTGTTTGCCTCAGCTTCGGGGTTAAAACAAAACAAGAGGCGAGTGTATTTAGGTACAGAATACACGCCCGAGCCAGACCCTGTCGAGTTCTTCGACCTCAGTTTTGTCTAATGGGTTTTTTTTTTTTTTTCCCCCCGTAGTTGGTGGAGTGTCTCTTGGTATGTTTGCAGAGCACTTCTTCGGAAGCATTTTGTTCTTTGCGATAGGTCTGGTTGGACGTGCTGTTTTTTCCCCAGTTCTTTGGTGTTAGGGACGAAAAAAAAAATGCTCTTTTGGGGGTGGGGAAGGAAGAGGAAATGAAGGTTTAAGCATGTTTGTGGAGTCGGGTCTATCTCAATTTGTTCAAGTAACGCTGGGAGTGTGATTCGGTGGCTTTTAAGTACAAAATGTTGACGAACAAAAAACTGGGGGGATTTAAACTTTGTAGGGAGGAAAGCGTTAAAGTAAGTGATGGCCAGGGAACGCAGATCTGGGAGACGCTACCTACATCCCCTTGCTTCAAACTAGTGAAGATGGAGGGAAGAAAAAAAGAAAACACTGGGGAAAATTACCCCTACAATTTGCATGAATGATGCCATGTAAAATACCGGAGCGAGGGATTGTGCTCTGCAGACGATCTGTGGGCTGGCGAAAGCCTGAAGTGCCTGCTCGGGTCCCGTGATATGACTCGCTCATTTCTGCAGGGCTCATCAGGTACAGACTCTGCTTCCTTCCTGGGATGGTGCAGCTGGCTTTTGATTTCCTCCGTGGATGGGAGAGGAGGAGTCCTGTGCAGTTTTTTTCCCCGAGATGATTGCATTTTCTTTGGCCTTGCTGTTCCCTGCCTCATTAGTAGGAACTGCATCTATACTTATTTACCATTATACCGTGTCCCTTGGGAAGTGGGGTGTAGTTTGGAGTAGGTATATATAGATTTATCACTCCTAACATTCTTTTTCCTCCCATCATGCTAAGACCAAATCTGTCAACAGCAGAGAACAAACTTAATTTATGTCTGTGTTTTGCTTCTCCCTTTTTACCATTTCTCTTCCAAATTGCTAAGAAAACATCTCTGAGATGGAGAGAGGGGAGAAGGAAGAAAGGCTGGAAAATGTTGTCTGTGCATTTGTTATCTGCATGTCAGGGGAGCACCGGGCTGGGGTAGGGCAGGGTTTGTTTCTGCATGTGAAAACTGGGGTTTGAGAATGTTCTTTTTCCCTTATGTGAAGATTATTCTTTAGCCCTGTGATGGCCACAACTTTTTCTGTCTGGTTGACAGAATTACCCAACGAGCCTGGGCAGGAGGCTGGGAACAAGGAACTTGTGTTTCACTCCGTGCTGCCTGTTCTTCCTCCCCTCAGTCCCTTAGCACCAGTGCAAGCACCAGAACAGGCATCAGCATTTTTACTCCTGTGTCATCCCACTGTTCCGAGCAGGTCTAGACGACATTGTGGTATGCAGGCTGCCAGCTGGGTTACAGGAATGCTACCTGGGTGAAACGCCAGGATTTTTAAGGAGGGGTAAGGAAATCTCTGGGAGAAAATCCTGTGTGAATGAAGCCTGGTTTTCTCTAGAACTGCTTCACTGAACGGTGTCAAGCACCTCCCTGAGTTTATTGACCTTTCTGGACAACGTGCATCTCTCTAGCATTGGGATTCTGATAATTCCCTGGAATCTGTAGCTGGTGTCAGCTGCAGAAGGCTTATTTTTAAGGCAGTTTCTGTGTAGGTCTTACTGGTCTCTTACAAAGGGATATTAAAGGTTGATAACTGTGCAGTGTTTTGAAAACAAAATTATTGTGAAGTGTTTACTTTATAGTGATAATCCATAGGTTCATGGGGAGTGTTCGGTATGTTTGTATCCATTGCTGTCTGGATTTGGGAAAAGAGTGGGGCTCTGACAGTAATTTTTAAAACTAATTTACTTTTTAATAAAATGCATTTTTATTAAGGAACTGTCGAGAATTGTTCTATCGTTAACTTTTGGGACTGCTCTTTTTATGTTGTGTGTCAGTGGGGTAGGGGTGAAATTTGGGTCTTTGGTTGGAGAATTGGGAGAATTAATGAAACTGAACCATGAGAAAGGAGGAGGCTGTACTGTTCCTTACTCCAGGGGATCTGGGAAGGTGTTTGGTTGTATATGTTAGAAAACAAATGAATTTTCAGGAAACAACAGGACATTGTAATCTAAAGAAAACAACTTGTGCCTCACAGTGATTTCTGTGCAGAGCTTTTAAGGACATTACAGAATGACAGCCTACAGTACTGGCATCTGCAGCACATCTTTTTCATCTGCAAAGTTTTAGAATTTGAAATCAAAATACTGTCAGCTTAAGAATCTTGCTGCAAAAAACAGATGCCTTTGTTCCTCCTGTCGATAACTTCATGCAGCTTCGATTCTAAAGTCCCCGAAGTTGATTTCATGTTACGCTGATTTTAACAGAGCGGGGATTGGATTCTGCATACATGTCCTCGTGGGACTGGGCTTTAATTATACCTATCCTGATAATATGGTCTTGTGGGTTATCAATGCAGTGAGACCAATACTGTGATTACAGCAGGATTTTTAGGACATAATGAGGAGAATTTTGATGTTTTTTGAGGGGGAGGGGTCAGTCTAATTCATAACCCTAAAGCTGATTTCATTTGTAAGATTAGTAATAAACTGTATTTTAGCCTTCTGGTATTCCTGTATTGACTAAAGCTCCCTTCTGACTTGTATTAAATTAGGATGGCTGGGTAGCAAAGTGTACTAAGAGTTTGTGTTTGAACACTCTGTCATGCAAATGGTTTGGTTGTGTGGTAGCTGTGAATGCAATTCCCAGGCTTAATGCTAAAGATAAGTGTTTTGACAAATGCTTTTAATTTGGGGAACAATACGAGCAAGAATGACAGGATATGAAAGGAAAGTGCTATTTTTCATCTCGCAGGTGGCAAACCAAGGTGTAGAGAGATCAACTTGCCCAAGTTCCTACAGGGAGTCTGCGGCAGAACTTGCAATCAGTCTGTGATCTCAAGGGTTTGTCAGGGCTTTAATCAGTTTTTCTTCCTCCCCTTCATTAATTGGCTAACTTTGACATTTTGAAAATAGCATTTAGAGATTATTTCTCTTTTCTCCAGTTTCAGACTTTATTGCCAGAAGTTTCTTGTTTTTAGTTGTTTTTTTTTTCGTTCTCAGTCCAGCCTTGAAAACACAAGGTTGGAAAACTTGATCTGAGCAGCACCTCCCTGACATATGATACTGTCTCCAAACAGCCCCTGACAAGTGAACCCTCTCATTGAAATCATGTGAGGAATTTTATTACTCAACTCAGAAGATCTTCTGGGGGAAAGGAGGTTGCAAACTATTAACTATGTGGTCTTCCTTGCAAGTTGGCAGATAAAATGCTCTTATGTATTTGAAGCTGTCATGTGGTCCTACAGCTTGAAGTAGAGAATCAGCTTTGTAGTCGCTGACCGACCAAACATTTCATCTTGTCACTGTGAGAAACACATTTATTTTTGTGTTCTGCCTGCAGATTTCCAGTGAATATATCCCTTTCTTGAAACATGCTCTTGGTTATATCCTTCCCATCTCAACTGGGCGCTTATGCAGCATTAGCCTGTGGTCATATGAGCGCGTGGAGAAGCTTTTATCCTTGATAACCTTAGAAAGTCTGCTGGGTTTGGGCAGCTCCTGTTTTCTGCTGTTGCAGTTGGGTTTAGCAGAGGTTTGTTGTTGGTGCAGACTCCCAGTGTGACACTGCTGAGCGCAGGGCTCATGTCACAGTCCCGGAGCCACTGCTGTGACAATTACGGCGTCGTAAAGCCCAGCCTAATCAGGGCTGATGGATTTATGGCCACAGCTCCTGTGGTGGCCAGAGCAGCACAGCTCCAGTGGCTCCCACTCGATCCTTCTGGCCAAGCCACTGCCCTCCTTTGCTGATCCCTGTCCAAACAATACCTTGTACCTCTATAAATCTCTAGAAGTGCTTGACAGAGGTATTGGTGTTTTACAAATGGAGAAACTGAGGCCCGAGTGACTCCCATAAGGTCAGGAACTGAGGCAGCAGCAATTCATCACAGGTGTGTCTCCTCCTTGTCTCTTGCACTTTTCATCTGTGATATACAGTAACCATGTAAGGAATTTATGTGCTGGTCGTCTGATATGGTCATTAAGAATATCTAAGTCCAGAGATTATTTTTTATGGTGATGGGATATTTTTTATGGGATGACTTCTGTGGCTCGACACTTCTCATCCTTTTTTAGTTATTTTTCTTGCATTTAAACCTGTTATATTCCACCTCCCATCCAGTCAAAAGCAAACTTTCTCCCAAGACTGTGAGGGATTCCCTTCTTTCTTGTAGTGCTTTTCTTCTGCTTCATTTAATAGGATTTTTTTGGTATTGGACTTCTGGTCTATCTCAGGAATGCACAGGCATGTTTGTCACTTGTTTTACTTCAGCACCATGTTAATGCAGACACCAGCAGGTTGAACAACTGCTGTTTTCATGTGCTTTATTAAGAATTAAAAGAAATAATCTGTAACTGGTTGTTCTCCCTGTCTGTGTGGAGGTTTCCCTTTCCCAGTTCTAAATCAAAGCTGCAGGCAGAGTCTGAAGTTAAAGTCTGCTCTTAAAACAGGGAACTGCCATAGTGCTCCTAACAGAGAGAGCTTTGCTTTATCTTCCTGAGCAGCTGGCCAGGAGCTGTGGAAGGTCAGTTCCCTTTTTCCTACAGAATTCCACTCTGAAAGTTCACTTCATCTCATCTTGGTTTCACTGCAATTACCAGCCTGAAACTCATCACCAAGCAGAGCCCTTCCAGCAGGTTGTACATGAATACACCTAAATCACTCCTGTAATATGGCTTGACAAAGATCCCACTTGGTATGTGTGTCCATGGAATGCTGGCAGGTAGTGCTTCCAGTCTCCATTTGCTTCCAGGGGAGAGTTTCTTCCAGCCTGAGGAAACAAATTTTGACACCTTCCTCACACATAGAGGTGGCATTTTTTTTGTTCTCCATATGTAAAAGTTACATTTTAAGCTTTATTAAATTTGCATGAATTCCATTCGCTGCTGTGGTGGTAGATGAGATTTTAATGTTGGGTTAAGGAAGGAATTTACAAGCCAGGCATAAAAATTCTATTAATTATGTTTGGCTCTGCCTCTGGTTGAATCTAGCTTGTCCTGAGTTCCTGGTATTGGTCTTCTCTGCACTTCTGAACTTGATACTTAAGAAGCCGCTTTTCTTTTCACTTTCATAGAATTTTTAAGTTCAGCAGCAGGATAACCACCACTGAAACAATAATGTAGGCTACTCTTTCAGTGGCCTTGTGAGCAGCCAGTTTTGTTCTTGTGATAAGCCCTTGCCCTATCAATTGGGAAGTGCAGCGTATAGTCACTTCCTGCATTTCAAGCTGCTCGTTCCTTCTGAGCTCCGAGACAAGCACTGAATCTGCTTTTTGTTCTTGCCATGGCACTGTAATACTGATGGCAGCAGAAAGCAGTTAGTTAGTTCGTCAAATACAAGTGCTCTTGCTGCTTGGATGTTTATTCTGACCTTTACTTTGGGCAGTTTCTCTGCCATGATTGGATTCTCTGCTTACAATGTCAGCTTTCACCAGAAATCTCTCTGTGATTTAACTGGCAGCCTTTGGGGGTGTGCAGCAGCTCTGACATGGAAGTGGTGCTCGAGTGTTGGAAAGTTCTTCCTGGCAATGAAATTTCCTTTCTAGACTCTACTATAGGCTTTATGTTATGACCTGGGGAAAACTTTTTGACTTGCCCATGTTACAGTGTGAAATAGAGAAATAATCCTTTCAGGGTTGTTGAGATGCTTTATGTTTAAGAAGTATTGGAGATTGCTGGCTGGCTGTTAAAGGGTGCTGCTGCTCTTGGGAGTCTAACCCTGGGTCTCAGAGGTGTAGTTACCCGGAGTGAGAACTGGTTATTTAGGCTAATACTGATTTTTCATGCCCCAGGTGGGAGGGGTAAGTAGCTGATCAGAGTTTGCCCAAGTAAATTGCATTACATGTGGTTTCCAGACATCATAGCTGGTCATTCCCTGTTTGTATTTCATGGGAGCTCCGTCTGTTTGGTGGAGTGGTACTATTTAGTGATAAGTCTGAAAAAGAGGGAACTTGCTGAACTTGAAAGTTATTCCTCCCTCTTTAATTTCCTGGTCCACAGAAGTTGAGTGATGTTAACATATTGGAGATTCATAAAATTTAAGGCGAGAACTGATAATTAAATTGCCTTCCCTGATATGTTTTATATGCTTTGTATCACAGGCCTTTAAATTTTAATCATTTACTCTGAAACTGAGACCAGTAAATGATGTTTGGCTAAAAACAATTTGAAAGCTTTCCAGCCCTGAGTGTCCATCACTGGTAATTTCAGGCTCATCACTTCTCTTGGTAGTTATAAGCGGCAGATTTCTAATTTGAATTAGTCTAAGTTCTGCTGTTGGTTCTTGTTAGGATTTTCCTGACAAGATTAGAGCCCTTTAGTATCCAGGACTTTCTTGCCATGAAAGTACTTATACTCTGTAATCAAGTTACTTGATAGATAAGGAAACAGAGTTGAGCTTTTAAGTCTCACTCTGAGGCATTTTCTCCAGCACTCAGATCATCTGGTGATTCTTCATGGTCTCAGTTTATTTTTAACATGGTGGAGACCAAAAGAGGTGCCTGTTCCAGCCTGTGCCTGATCCATACCAAATTCCGAGGTGCCTTTAGCCCTTTTTGCTGCACAGACATTGAAACGGTTCCCAGGAGCCCTTTTGCATAGGGAAATCCTGCTCATGAGCCTTGCTGCCCCAGCACTGACATTCTTTACTCAAGTAAAGTCTGCCATTTAGTAGTTAAGAGTCTGCATTTTTTAGATTATAAATTAGCCTTTGTATTCTGATGGGTTTGGCTTTCCTAAGATGACTTAAGGTAGATTTTCCGCCTCCTTTCTCCTGCTATCCTTTCCTCCTAATATTGTCCTGTTGTGCTACAGTCCTGGTGTCACTCACAGATTTTTATCTGCAGTGATAAAAATGTTGAACTGCATCAGACCTTAAATTTAGTGACAAAAAAAAAATTAGCATGATGCAATCCCAGGAAGTAGATTAAGAACTGGCTGACTGACAGCTCTCGGATTCGGAGCTGCCGATGTGGGTTTCCACCAGAACCAGAGTACGCTCTGTGTCTGTACTTGCCTCTGCTCAACTACATTTGTAATCTCAAAAGAACAAAGTTAGTCCTTTATCAAGACATTTGCCATTGAAACGTGCTGACTGGCACTACTGGTGTCCTTGTTCTTGTAATTCTTCACTGGGAAAACAGGTTTTTCTTTTCCTGTTCTTTGCCTGGATGGATACCCAACTTACAGCTTTGCAGATTCACTCCACCTCCTTGCTGAGCACTGGTGGAATGGGAACATCCACCTGGCCTGGGCTGAAAGGCCTCTTTGGTGCATGGGTTTTAGGCTGATTTAAATGTTTCCCTCGTAATGGATTTGCTAGGAGTGATCTTTTATTGCTGGTGAATAGAAGGTGCTTCATGTGGCAAAGGCATGTTGCCCCAGTCAACAGAAAACTGTTCCCAGTACTCTTAAGTGGTTTTTCCTTCCACTAGAAAGCTACTGGGGTTTGAATTGTATTACAGGTGCTGTGTTTGTTTTTTAAGATACCTCGAGTCTTGCGCTTTGGTTGTTAAGAGAAACATCCCAAGGCCTTTTGTTTCTGGATGCCCTCAAGTGTAAAATGGCAGAGCTTTTGGGGTGGTTGTGGTGTGTATGGTGCCAGATCCTGTAGCCTTGTGGAAGTTGTGAACTTCCCAGCCTTTACAAGCTGCTACTTCTGAAGACACTCGTGAATTACCCTTCAGTTCATGGGCATTATTCCCATAAATACTGGTGTCACTCCTCTGTCACACTCAAGGAAATTCTGATTTATTCATAGCACTGTGCCTTCTTGCTTTTTGTTAAAAATGCAGCTGCCTTCACTTGCTGGCTGTTCCCTTGAATTTCCCTTTTCCTGTCCCAAACTGATTTAGCTTTTAGTCCCTTGGTGTTGCAGCTGTAGTCAGCAGTGCACAGGAATGTTGTCTTCTGCAGGAGAGACAGTTTTTGCCATTGGTTTTTAGGATCATGGATAATATGGAATCTTGAGACCAAACTTCATTTAAATACCCCTAACAGGAAGAAGTAAAATATGTGACGTTATAGGTTGGTTTTTTTATTTCAAGCTGGCTGTTTTTAAGGATGTTTTTAGGATTTGCTCCCTGAGAAAGTCCCTATTTTGAAACTTGCAAATTCCAGGCAGATAAATTCCAGGGAGGTCGGGTGAGTATCTAAAGTTTGGGATGTCTGCTTCCTTTCTGGCTATCGTGTGGGAAGCTGGCCACAGCGATAGGCTTTGAGGAAAGATTGGGAAGAGAGAAGAAAGGGGAGAGCCTGGAGGCACAGGATTGTGGAGGCTGGGAAACACGGTGGAAGAAGCTGTGCAACGCTGTGGAAGAGGCTGTGCCATTTTTACTCCTGCAGTTCGAGGTGTGGAAGACGAGTGATGGGGACCCAAACCCTGTGGAGTTTTGGTGGACATGAATATTTCGTGTCATGGCAGCCTCTGAGCTGAGCCAGCAGCTCTCCTGCCTCCTGGTTAAATCAGGATCTGATTTTCCTGTTCCTCTGCTGTCTTGCCCGAGTTGTGTATTGACTGAAATTGTTTCCATATGGCTGCAATGTAGAGCTTGATTACATTAAACGTGGTGCTTTCCTGTGGCACTGCAGTGCTATGGAAAGCTCATCCCTCCCTCTCTCCCCTTCCAACCTCCCCTTCTTCCATAAAACCTTGGGCTTGGAATATGGAACCTTTTCAGTTCTTATCTTCTTTCCCATCTGAGGGTTATGAAACCGGAAAACTGGGATCCAGATCTTTTTTTTTTGGGTTGTTGTATTTGATTGCTTAGGTGGGTTACCTTGGCGTTGAAATGACTCATAAAATAGGTAAAATTAAGATTAAAGTGGTAGCAGTGCTGGAGCTGGACCTTCAGGGTTTTAAACACTGAACAAGCAGAAAAGAGTCTCTGCTTCCAAAGAGGTTTGGGACAGTCCATTTGGATTGTATTTGTTGACACTAATGATCAATTTAAATGCTGCTCCGGGAAGGTGTTAAAATTCCTGTACTCTGGATGTTGGAAGGCAGATTCCCTGCTTATCTGGAGCCTGGAGGCTGTATCCAGTTGAAGGAAATAGGTCTGTTTAATGGCAAATGGATGCATCTGTATCTTTGATAAGAATAAAAGCTGATTGTTGGCTAAGTTGGCTGATAAAACCAGTAGTGAAGCATCTCTACACTCTCTTTGTAATTACACCTAAACTTGAGCTTATAACGTGAATTCAAAATCTGGTTTTTTGTTAAAAAAAAAAGTCTTCTATTTAAATAGGTTAAAATATACAAATGCCTTTTTCTAAAGCCTAGGCCTTTTGCTCTACTGCCGGTTTCTTGTAATGGACTCCAGCAGAAACCTCAGCATTGTATTTCTACTTAGCCAATACCTCAAAGCAAGTCAAACCAGTCAAAACCACCAGTGGAGTGGTGTGAGGTAAACCTGGTTTTTGACAGAAGTTACCTTTTCTGCATGTGCATCGAGAATATTTCCTTTATTTCTATGTATTCAGATAGTTCATATCACAGCCTATTTAATTCAAAACTGAGAAACCATTTGGGAGCTGTAAATGCCGAAATACTTGTTTTCCTCCCCTAACATAAGGTGGAAAAAAGAACAATGAGGGAGGAGATTCAGTAATACTAAAATCTTTCCATGGAGGACACAGCAAGGTTTAATTCATTTAATGAAAGACAATTCATTTGTTTTCACTAAAGCATTTTAAAATGCAAACCATGTTTCTGTAACCCTTTTATGCATCCTGCACCTATGATGTATCATTCAAGATTAATAAAACTGTAATACATAAAAGCTGGCATTTTAAAATTATTTTATAAACAGTCTGGCTAATGACCCAGGGTGGAAACTGGAATGCAGGTATGCTGCTTTTCAGGCCCATGCCTGACTAGAGGGTGAAGCTCCAGGATTTTTTTAATAATTTAGTGGAAAATGAAAGCTTTAAGGGAAGATTTAAGCCCCGAGCACAGGGTATCCATGTTCAGGGTGGTGGTGGTCACTCTGAGCTGTTTGTGGCTCAGAGAAAGGCTCAATGAATGCCCCTCAATAAATGTCCCTTATAATTTAGGGGTATCTGAGTTGTGAGCTGGCAGGTAAAAGGCAGACAGTGACCGTGGAGTTGTCCTGGCCATCTCCTCTGCTTGTCCTTAAAGGAATTGCTGCTGTCCAGTGCTTGGAGAAAAGGATGTGTGGGCATGTTGGAGGTCTTGAAATTGTGGGAGCTGCCTCCCTCCAGCCCACGCTGAGACACCGCACTCAGGGAGGGTGGATTTAAACCCTTTGATTCTGCTTTGTGTGTCAACACTGCTACTTGTCCAGCATTTCCAGTATCGGGAGGAATTTCCTCATGGAAAGGGTGGTCAGACATTGGAAAGTGCTGCCCAGGGAGGTTTGGAGTCCCCATCCCTGGAGGTGTCCCAGGAAGGCCTGGATGTGGCAATCAGAGCTCTGGGCTGGGTGATCAGTCACAGCTTGGACTTGATGATCTCAGAGGTCTTTTCCAACCCAAGTGATTCTAGGATTTTTTTTGTTTTGGTTTGGTTTTTTTTTTAATTCTTTGGTGGATGGCTTGTAGACATTGTGAGGCGAGAACTTCTCACAGAAGGCTGGAATTCCTGGAGCTGGATACCTGCAGATCCTGATTTATCTGGAAAACCTCTCTGCTCCCTCCCTGTTTTGCAAAACGCTGTGGGAAAGGTAGGCTGGAGAAACCTGAGTTTCCTTCTGTCCCTCACACAACCCACTGGCTACGTGGGAGCAGAAATTAAGACAAGGACATTTAATTTTAAGTGTTGTCATCTTCACAGAAAGTCACAATTTATCTTTCCTTCTCCCTGTCACAGAGCTTGTCTGTGCTACTTCTCACACATCAGAGCTGCTTTCTGCTTCTTGTGCACTGCATGACCAGCTGAAACAAAAATAAAACTTCACTGCTTTGAGCCCCTCCAGAGCTGCCTTCAAGGAGCAGTTTTACACTAATGAAGTTTAGTTGGTTTGCCAGTTACTTCTCAGTGATTTCCAGAAACACAATGAGTTGGTGAAGACTCTCTTGTGTATTTTGTGTGAGCTCAGATATTTGAATATGGAGTAGGTGAGTAGTAAATATCTGCAATTTCCATTAAATTTCGATATCTTTAAGGGATGAGTCCTTAAAACAAGCTCTTACTGACGTTAGAGGTGGTGGGATTGCTCTCTGTTGGCTCTCACAAGAACTGAACTGGAACTGTATTGTGGATATTTTGTTTTTAATTAGCAGATCACTGAGTTCTAGGTCATTTCATATTTAAGAATAATTAATTCTCCATTGTTTTTGCTTCTGACAGACTTTTACTGTCAGCCTTCCAGAGGAGGCATTGGCCCTCCCTCCAGTGTTTTGACAAAACAATTTACTGTGAGCTGCCTTCCCCCCACCCCTCATGGCAGAAATTTGCCTCTGGTGTCCTCCTGAGTGCTGCTTTCCAGCTCTGCTTTATGCTTTTCATCTCTTCCTAATAAAACCTGCACAGGGATGGGATTGAAACACTTAAAACTCCTCTTGCCCGCTCCTGAAAAATTCCACAGCGCTGGCCTTCCAGTGAGCGGTGTGTGTTAAATGTCCTGCAAATCACTGGATGAAGAGGATGATCCTTCAGTTTTCTTTTAATGAGAATGACTTCTGAGAAGGCTGCAGGCTCAGGGCCATGCTGCCATTGCAATATTATCAGTACATTTTGGCTGCAAATATGATTTCTTTTTTGTTTAATATTAAAGGGAGGGGTTGTGACTTCTGAGCTATAATTGTGTGGAGACATTGCTTGGGCAAACCTCCTAAACTCTCCTGCATGCATTAATTTGGATGTGCTGGATACGAGCTCTGTGTTCTTACAACCACTGAGGAGAGTCTTGGACCATAACTGGTGTTTGCAGAAAGCAGAGAAATTGGAAATTACGGCTTTTAATGCTGCACCTCGAGTTTCTCTTGCCTGTTTTCCCTGCTAATGTTGATGGCCATTCTTTTGTATCCATTCCTGTACCATTTGCAGTCACAGTTCCCAGTTCTTAACTTAATTTAAACCAAATTTTGATTTAACTTTCTGATTTTGGCCTTAGCCACCAAGAAGAAGTAATTTAGCAATGTTCCTTCAGGTTTCAGAAACCACCCTGCTGGGCTGTGCCTACCCCAGGGCTCTGAGGCTGCTGGGCATTGTAGGAAGATGTATTTTTGTAGTCCAGTCATTACCCCAGCACCAACCTAAATCCAGGTGGATCATCGTGTTCCTGCACAGTTTTATTTTTGGAGCGAGTTGCACTGGAAAATTGCACTTAAGGCGGAGGTTAGACTGGACAAACTCAAGAGGTGCTGTCCATCCTCTGCAGTCCTGTGGTCTGTGCAGAGGGGGAAATCAAACTGATTTGTGTTTTTCATCCTGTCCCCTGCTCTCTCTCTCTCACCTTGCTTATGAAAAGGGGAGCATGTGAAGTGTTTTGCTGTAGTTCTTAAAGACATGGAACTCTCACTGGATTGAACACTGTGGCTGGCACAGAGGAGCCTTAGAATGCAGTTGTTTAATTGGCATTTTACATGGTAGATTTTGACATTGAGCGAGGCTCCTGCTTTGCTGCTCTTTTTCTGCAGGGCAGCAGGGGTACAGAAATAAGGGTGTACGTCCTGAGAGTGTTTCCTGGAGCTGGTTCTGAGCTGCACCACCACAGGGCTATGCAGCTTTGTAACTGCATTTGGGCAGCTATAAAGTAATGTTTATGCAAGAGTTGCAAAACTCGGCATAAGAACTGAGTTCAGTTCAAATCAGATTTAAGAAATGTGCTCTTGGGGTCAGATCAGAAGTTTGCCTTATCTCTGGCACGAGGCTGGATAATGCAGTGGTGGATGCTGAGGGGAGCCTGGAAGAACAAAGCAAACATTTGACCCCTCCCCAGCACATCCTTGCAGCCATCCTCCCAACCCACCACATCTTTTCTACCTGAAGGGAGCTCCAGATGTGTTTGATCCTGAGCCATGTCCATTGCAGTGTTTTCTCCTGCTGAATGTCCCACACCTGGAGGCCAGGTAGCCCCTGTGAAGGGAGGTGCTGTTAGTTCAGATCCTAGTGAGCAAGCATCCTTAATTTCCAATTTAAGTCGCCTTTTTTTCAATTTGGCTTGTTTTTATTCTTTTTGTTGTCTTTTTCTTTCAATCTCTCTTCAGTCCTGTGCCACTTTAAGCATGAACAAATACAGTATTTAAACTCTGTGAGCTGGATAGTGAGTCCTTCCCATTCCCATCCTCACCAATGTGTTCACAGGCCTGTTTAATAACGTGGAAACAGTTGGGAGAGCATGGGCATCTATGTAACTTCATGATCTGACTGGAGTAGGGAATAGTTTCGCTGGAAGTGATTTGGGGAATATTCAAATTTCTGAGCCTTCAAGACCCTGCAAGTACTCACCCCTGGCAAGGAGGGGCACAGCTTGGATTTCTGATGGATCTGCATCCAGAAAAACAGACCTGGTTGTGTCCAGAGTGGCACAAACTGTGTGGAATGAGGGCACAGAAGGGTTTCTCTCCATTTTGGTCGCTCTCCAAACATCTCTCGCACTCTCAGTTACTGTTTAACTCCAGCTCTGTGTACTCTTCATGCGCAGGAACTAAGTCTGCTGTCATTTAGAGAATGAAGGTTTTTTCTGACCTGTCAGTGCCTTTTTGGTGTGGTGTGATTGCTATTTGCCTGTCATTTCTCTTAACTCTAAAGCTGTCTCCAGTGTATGCAGTTTTATATCCCATTAGCTCACTCTTTCTCATCTTATCACACAGCACTGTAATCATCTGTCCTTTTTCTACCCCCAAATGTTGGCTTTAAATACTGTTTTCTAAAAACCTTCCTCATAAAACCTGACTCTGTGTGACACTTTCCTTCCATATGATGATCTATGTAAGACTTGAACAAGGAATTTCATATTTATTTTATTGTAATTTTTTTTCTAGATAATGTATTTGATAGCTGCGCTTTTGGAGCTTCGTAATTTACCTGAAAAAGGTTATTTTTTATAGGGGATCTGTTAACACACTGTTTCAAGTGCTGTACAACAGTGGTGATTCTTTAGTAGGAGGAAAAGGAGCTGAAAATGAAGTTCTGTGACTTGCATCACTGAAAGCACAAGGGTTAATGATTTTTTTTGCCAGTTGTTAAGTCTGTTTCCTGCTTTTACTTTAATGTCTGCATATAAAAAGATTTTGGTTTCTTTGTCCCTTTGCACTTGAACTAGAAACTGTAATCTATTTGTGGTGCATCGTAGAGAAGTTATTTTTTTAGTACTTTTGGTTTAACAGTTTCTCTGTAGAGAAAAAAAACAAATTGAGGCATCCTTCCAGTGAAATATAAAATGAGAGGATTGTGATATCTCAATTTAGCAATGCCTCTGCTAATAGGACCAAAGATGACAAACCAGATTGAATAGTCCCTTATCCCTCTGTTTTGGAGAGAGCCAGGCTGACGAGAATAATCTACAAATAAATGGCTGGGAATGACATTTGCATTTCTCCTTGTAAGAAGTTGGTAACAGTTCTACAAGGAATGGATTGGAAATGAGTTTTCTTAACCTGTAATGAGTAGGGAGCTTAAATTTCATTGCTGCTGAGGATTTCCAGCCAAAGATTTCTGTTTTACAGCTGTTATTAAAAATTTATGGGGCAGCTCCAGATCAAAGCAAATATATATTCTCTTTATTATGTAAACTTGGTTTTGTGCAACATATGCATTGCATCTATATAGTTTAGGCAGGATTTTTTGTTCTAGCGAAGGCAAATAGCCTTTACACAGTGCAGTTATATCCCAGTGGCTAATGGTGGTCTGACTCTCTCTCTTCATTCCTTATTCCCAAGTAACTCAGGAAATATGAGGTGCTGCACTTGCCTTGTTTCCTTGTTGGAATCTTCTGTACTGTGCTTTGTATTGAGGTTTTGTTACAGCTTTTTTTTTTCTGATGTTCCACATAACCCAAGTTTCCCACTGGCCTGCTGAATGACTTCCTTGGACTACCTGAAACTTCTTAAAGCCCAAACCTGAAAATATTTATGGAGATATTTAACCTTATGGGGTGGATCACCTCACAGTCAGGGCTTTAGGCTACAAGAGGTTTTCAGGAAGGGGGTGGCTGGCTTTTGTGCCACACTCCGGGTACCAGGCTCCTTATAATTCTCTGAATATCTTCTTCTTGCCCTCCATTCCCACCTTGCTGCATGTGAAAGCAATCTGTAAATATTAGCATCTTTTATCAAGTTTTTAGAGTGAGGGGTTGTTTTGTATGTTAGCTTTGAGAATATGTTGGTTCTCAGTCTCTAACTTCCCCAGGACCTGCGATCTCATTTTCAAAGTGAAAGCTTAGACATGAACCTTGATGATTCCAGTTGGAGAGGGCAACTGAAAAACCTAAAAACACAGCATCATTAAGGTTGGAAAAGACCAAAGAGGTGGAATCCAAGCTGTGACTGATCCCCACCCTGTCACCCAGCCCAGAGCACTGAGTGCCATGTCCAGGCCTTGCTTCGACACCTCCAGGGATGGGAACTCCAAACCTCCCTGGGCAGCTCCTTCCAATGCTTGACAGCCCTTTCCATGAGGAAATTCCTCCTGGTGTCCAACCTGACACTCCCCCGGCACAACTTGAGGCTCTGTCCTGTCATGGTTTCTGGAGAGCTGTGGCTGCTGTACTCAAGCATCTTGTAGAGATTCATGAATTCCAGTTTTTTTTTGTTTTGTGTTCCTTGTATCCCACTTCTGTCCCATGTTCCCAGCTGCCTGGTGGTCTCTGAGCTCTCACGTGAGCTGCTGCTTTTGCAGGTGCTGGGGTTTGTGTAGCTGAGCCCTTGGTGTGCTGTTACTTTAAAGCACTGATAAAAAGGCTGTAGAATAAAGGAGGGAGAGAAGGCAAAAATCTGAAAAGCTGCTGGGTCTTAAAGATTAATCAGCCTGGTTTAAATAGCAAGCAAAGCTACAAACAGCCTTTTCTACCCAGCGTGCTTTCTTCCATTGCTTTTGCAGAGTTGTTTCTCCAGGGGAAGATTTCAAGCTCCCTAAGACTTGTGTTCTTGTATTAGTGTCAGGAGAAGGGCTGAGATTATTTGTGTGAATATGTACAAACACTTCCATTACCTGGGGTTCTTTTCATGCTTTCTCCCTGGTGGAATTATGGCCTTATATTGCATGATGGTGTTGGTACAGATCTGTATTTACAAGCTCAGGCCAGGGAGCTCCTGTGCATGAGCTGAGAGAAAGAGAAATGTGTAAATGACAGCCTGTGACACAAAACCAGCCCTGCTTAGAAATATAATGAAGGATATACAACAGTGCTCTCACAAGAGGGGTGCAAGCAGACCTAGGGTTGCTGTAACGTGGGTGGTTTGAGGGGTTTTTGGTCTTTTTTTCATTTGAAGAGCAAATACCCCCACATCTGTGAACAGCTTCCTGTGCCCTTTTAACTCACAAAGATTTGATTCAGTTCTGCTGCAGGGAAGGAAGTGATAAGAGCAACCTGGAAGATGGGTGCAGTTCCTAGAACACATCATCCACCAACACTTCATTGGCAGAACTGGCAGCCACTTCTCCTCCCTTTTGGCGGGGCTTTTCAGCTCCTCTCCCTCCTGGGTTCTCTGCTTCCCTACACAGGCTCAAAGAAAGGTTGTAAAACCATGCTGAGGGCAGGGAGAGCAAGGGAAGCAGGTATAAATGATAATTTATTCCTTTACATTTTCTCCTCTTTTCCAAATTGATTACCAGTTGTGCTTACAAAGCACCATTTACAACAGCAATCAAACCCGAGGAGGTCTCGTTCAGATCTGGATCAAACAGCGAGTTTCCATATTGGTGCTACGGACTTGCTGTCTCTTGGTGGACTGTAAGGTATTAGAAACAGGTCCCTGAAATAATTGCAGCAAATGTGAATCTTCTGTCTCCTGGGCACGTTCTCAAGCACTGTCAGTGTTGCTGGGATTATCTGAGAAGCAGCAGCGATGCAGGTTTTTATCAATATCTGTAATGAAGAAAGTGTTCTGGCGAAAATGGTAAGTGGTTTTATGACTCTGCTGTGTCTTTTAGTGTTAGTGGGATACAAGGTGGCCCATGGAGCGGTTTGTGAAAAGTTGGGCTTTTTTTTAAAGGTTAAGAAATGCAATCTTGGCCCAAGGCAAAGGGAGGAAGTGTTGTACACAGCAGCCAAGGTGGACAGGATATCTGAGGTTGCTGTCAGACCTCTTTGTGCCTGTAAAGTTGATGTGTCTCACCACCATCAGAGGCTGAGATGAGAATTACTAGTTTCCAGTATGCTCCTGTGATGGAAATATGTATATAAAGGTATATATATATATATATGACTTACAACTGGAAGTGTGTATTCATTTATTGAACAGCATTTGATACAAGATCAGAGTCTATGTTTAGAGAGATGAACCAGCTGTTTTTATCTCACCTCATGAAAAGCAGAGCAAGAAGGGCAAGAGGGCAGGCGTGGGTCACAGGGAGCAGGTGGAAGCTGGACTGGATGGACTTAATGGTCCATGATGGTTTTAATTTCCATGTTTCTTCTAAAGGGATGATGCATTTGTTTACTGGGAGGACTGGTAGTCCTTTGTGGGACAGTGGGGCCCAGGAAAGTGGTGCTCCAGCATCCTGCCACTGTGGCAAAGGGAAATGTCAGCGGTGATAAGTGAGAAAGGAGAGGTTTCGTAGTAGCTGGACATTTATTAGGAAGGATTTTTGCCTTAGAGAGGCTTAAATCGTGACATCCATCAAAGAGTGGTTATAAGATCACCTGGCAAGCAAAAGAAAATAAGGAAAAACAAGAAATTGTGTTTTCTAGGACTCACTGTCCTGTTGCTTCCCTAGTCATGATTTTTTGGGGAAAATTGTTTTTGCTGAATAGTGGATTCTCAGACAGGCAGTTAAAAGAGAGGAAGACTTGCTTTTATTTGAAACATCTTGGAAAGGAAACAGTCTTAAAGGCAACAATAAATGTTCTGGCATAATGCAGACTAAACCATCCTTAAAACAAGTCTATATCCATCACTCTGATATACTGGAGTCCCAGTCTGCTGATTTGATGTCAGAATGATGAATTATGACCTTTTATTATTTATTTATTTTAAGATTTAGTTGCAGGCTTTATAAAAACATAAAGGAGGTCTGGATTTAGTAGTGAGGTTTATGGAATGGCTGGGAGAAGCTTATGGATTTGGAGCACAAGTGGGTGGCTTCTTTTCCTGTATTTGGGTATATTTTACATCCAAATGCATTTGTATGTACATAAAATTTGTGTTTATTTATATATACACATATTAGACTGGGCGAAATTACAACTGGGTATAAATCACTTTTACTCCTGTGCATAGCAGTGGTTAGAGGTCAATTTGTGGGTGTTGCCTCCTTTCCTCAGCAGGGCTCCTAGGTGTGGAGACACAAATTTAAGCTGATAGGGAACCAATTTCAGATGAAGCTTTGAGGCACTCACAGTGACACTTGTGTTGTGCAGATTTATTTAAATTGCTCTGAGGTCTGGTTTAATCCTTCCAATTTGTGTAGACAAGGCCATTGGAGAACATCCCTGAAAATACCCTGCAAATGCTTTGCACAGCAAACACTCCAGTTCTCCCAGGCCATTTCAGTCGTGGGATACCATGGGATGTGTTCAAACCCTGCTCTGTGTCCCAGCAGATGTGGCTCTTGGAATGCAGTGCTGCAGTGTTCACCTGTGCAAGGTTTTGGAACCGTGGAATGGGTGGGAAGGGACTTCAAAGATCATTCTGTTCCACTCTACCCCCTGCCATGTGCAGGGACACCTTCTGCTATGCCAGGCTACTCTGTCCAACCTGGCCTTGGACACTTCCAGGGATCCAGGGGCAGCCGCAGCTTCTCCTGTGGCAGGGCCTCCCCAATCTCACAGCCAGAAATTCCTTCCCAATATTCCATCCAACCCTGCCCCCTGGCAGTGGGAGCCATTCCCTGTGTCCTGTCCCTCCATCCCTTGTCCCCAGTCCCTCCCCAGCTCTCCTGGAGCCCCTTTGGGCCCTGGAAGGGGCTCTGAGTTTTACCTAAAGCTTTCTCCAGGTGAACACCCCCAGCTCTCCCAGCCTTGTAACATCTCTGTGGCCTTCTCTGATTTCTCTCCAGCAGTTCCACGTCCTCCTGCTCTTGGATCCCAGGGCTGGGGGAAGCTCTGCAGGTGGGGTCTCACCTGAGCAGGGCAGAGGGGCAGAATCCCCCCCTCCCCTGCTGCCCACGCTGGGGGATCAGGCCACGACATGAGGGGGTTCTGGGGTGTGAGTGCACTTGGATGGAGCATGTCCAGCCTCTCATCCGCCTGCACCCCCAGGGCCTTCTCCTCAAGGCTTCTCTGTAGTCAGATGTGCATGGAAAGGTTGCACATTAATGGTCCTTTGTATTAAAATAAAACTCTCTTAAACAGCTCTTCTCAGCAAGCAACTGAAGTTTTTCCATTCTCTTTGAATTTGTTAGTGTGGCTGTTGGAAAGTTCTGGCCTTGGCTTGTGATAGCGTTGATGTCTCATCTCGGTGTCTTGAATAGATCTGATACGAAATTTCATCAATTGCCTTCTTCATTTGGACTAAAACCTTCTCTATTTCTTGAGAGTGTGTAAATTGCCCCCTGAATTTCTTGACATTGCTTTTGCAAGCAATGCGAGTGGCCAACTCTGCTTGCTCACAGCAGTTTAATAATTTTTAAACAACTTACTACACCTACTTGAACATTTCCTTTTTATTTCATGTGATACAAAACTCATGCCCAACCCCTTCTAGTTCCTATTTTTAGAAGGGGTCAGAAAAAGTGGTTTGGTTTTAATTTGCATGTTTCTTCCTAAAGGAATGATGCATTTGTTTACTCAAATACACTAGAGACCCAAATTTGTCTGGTTGTTCCATTGTCTGCTCCCAGGATTTCTTTGCTCCCCTTCCCTTAGCTGCTCAGGGCAGAAGTAGGACCATCTCCCAGGTAGACAAGATCCATGAAATTCATCCCAGAAGTTCTCTTCTTCCAATAAATTCATCCCATGGATGTTGCATGGGCCTGAGTGTGGCTTCAGAGGGTGGGGGATTGTACAAAGTTAACTCTGCAGCATATGGATCGATGCGAATCAAAGTAGTTTAAAGAGCAGGAAGGAAACTTTGGTTTGAATAATTGATCCTTACTTTTGTTTTTCACTTGTATTTCTTGGGTTCTGCTGAAAATTTCAGGGGTTTGTAGCAGGTGTCAGGATGTAACCTGAGCAATTACATCGCTTCCTATACATTTATTACATGCTGAATTAGAACATGGTTAATGCTGAGTATTTCCCAGCTGATTCCTATTTAAAATCATGTCAAGCTCCATTTGGATGGAAACTAATTCAATTCAAAGTGCAGTTTTACTTGATGTTAAGGCTGTGTTACACTTCTGTCAAAATACAGCTTTTCTTCTAAAATACATTTATTAAATACAGTGAGTCTTGCTAAGCTAAATTTCACCTAATTTCTGGTTACCTTGTCCTTCAAAACCATAGAGCTGGCAGAGCTCATCAACTTACCTTATTTTTATTCCTCATTTAAAAGCGAGAAACTGTTTTTCCTGCTTTCTAAATTCCCAGCTGATTTCTCAACTTTGAAAGCTGCAGTCATTGAACTGAGCTAAATAAGCAAAGTAAAAAGAAAATGTTTGTTCTTTTGTACTTGCAGACAAGGATTCTGCTTGAAAGATGGGTTGGCACTTCATCATACACTGGTTCCCAGTGCTTACCGAGTGACTTCCACTGCTTCGCTGCCTTGAGATTCTTCTCCCTTGGAAAATTTTTGCAAAATATGCATCTTAAAATCGTTTTTCTAATTTAAATTATTTCAAATTAGAAAGTAATTTTCAAGCTTTTATTTTTAAACTGCATGACTCTGCAGTGCTGCAGATGCACCTTTGCTTGTGAGTATTGCAGCTGTGTTTGTGAAGTCAAGGGCACGTGTGGCTGCAGCCCCATCCCTGCTCCATGGAAATCCTTTAGCTGGATGTGGGATTGGTGTTGTGCTGCTGGCTGGGGATTGGTGAGCACGCAGCCCAGCACTGCTGTGTCTACTCTAGCACCTCATATCCCAAATCTGGGTGCTCCTCTGAGATCAGCCTTTCAGTGGGATGAGGAACCAAGGACTAGGAAGTTACTGAATTATGGAATCACAGAGTAGTTTGGGGTGGAAGGGACTTTAAAATCATGTCCCATCCCCTGCCATCCCAACCCTTTACTCTCCCAGGTTGCTCCAAGCCCTGTCCAGCCTGGCCTTGGACACTTCCAGGGATCCCGGGGCAGCCACAGCTTCTCTGGGCACCCTGTGCCAGGGCCTCCCCACCCTCCCAGGGGACAGTACCTTCCCAAAATCCCATGTAACCCTGACCTCTGGCAGTGGGAAGCCATTCCCCCTTTCCCTGTTCCGCCAGGCCCTTGTCCCAAGTTCCTCTCCAGCCTTCTTGGAGTCTCTATAGGCATTCTAAGGAGCTTCAGAGTCTCCCTGGATTCTTCTCCAGGTGAACACCCCTGGCTCTCCCAGCCTGGCTCCAAAGCACATGGGCTCCAGTCCTGTCCAGCCTGGCCTGGAACACTTCGGGAACGGGGAGTCCATAACATCCCTGGCCAGCCTGAGCCAGGGCCTCACCACCTTCACAGAGGTGATGCTGTCCTGGAGTTGCAGAGAAGAAATGTCCCCTGCTGGACACTCAGACTCTGGGTATTGCCCAGCTTTGAGTATTCCAAGGATTTTTCCTTGAGGGGAGAGGCCCTACAGCTGAGAATGTGTTCATGGCATATCCGGACTTCAAAAATACCTGAAGTAACATGCTAAGAGTGAGCTCTTAGTTGCAATGTCTGTGTGAAGGCCTTCAGCTANTCATGCTAAGAGTGAGCTCTTACTTGCAATGTCTGTTCTTACTTGCAATGTCTGTGTGAAGGCCTTCAGCTATTTCAGTGACAGGATTTGGTTTGACTTCTTGTTCTGAAGTTTTTAAGATGAGTCTCTGGAAGATTGGTGGGAAGGAGCTTCCTACATTGTTCCTGCTGCAGGATTCACATCCACGGCCGGCGCTCGCTGGCTGACTGGGCCCTGCTGGCTATTTTCAGCTCGTTTATCTTTGTAGATAATGCTTGTCCTGGCATCATTCATTGCACTCCTTTAACTTTTAAAGGCTCTAAATGCGAGTTAAACATAGACCATCTACTTCTAAATCCTCCTTTTTGTGCTCACGTGAGACATTAGACACAGCAGCAGTATGGGATCATGGAATCACGGGATGGTTTGGGTTGGAAGGCACCTTAAAGCTCATCCCATTCCACTCCCTGCCATGGGCAGGGACACTTTCCACTATTCCAGGCTGATCCAAGCCCTGTCCAACCTGGCCTTGGACACTTCTAGGGATGGGCCAGCTTCTCTGGGCATGTCCTTTTCCTGACAAAGCAGTGGGACTTTGGCAGGTGGCAGAGCTGTAAAGGTTAAAACTGGAATTACTGTGTAGAAGAATAATTTCTTATTCAGAAATGGTTTAACTCTGCTGAAGGCAAGGCAGGCAAGTCTCCCTGCAGTCTCTTGAGCAGGAGCTCTGCTTGCAAAAAGAGCATCCTCGACAGATGCAGCTTCTGTGCAGTAGTTAAAAATAAATTGTGAGCAGTTTAATGAGAAAAAAAAAAGGTTGGGAAACAAATCTGGGCATCAGTTTATGACAACTCTGGTTTTCTGAGTGCATTGGGGAGTGAATTTTTAAGATCTTGAGGCTGAAAATGTCTGTACACAGCCATAAGAGCAGCTTCTGCTTTCTTTTTGGGATATTAACTTTTCCTGTTTCTTAGGTCTGGGCTGTTTTCTCTCCTGAAGGGAACTAAGCTCCATCTGCTTTTTAAAAATCAGGAAAGTGCTGTTTTCTGCACACAGGGATTTGATGTAGGGGTTTTTTTGTGGTTTGTCCAGCAAGGATATTTTAGGTCAGCTTAATAATCTAATATTTATAAAGTTTGGAGGGTTTTTTTCAGTGTTGAACAAAAAAATGGCTTTAGTATGATCGCAGTTTTGTCATCTAAGAATGTTTTTCCTATTGCATATTTTGATTTATTTACCAGTTGGTAATAACTAAATAGATCATAAATGCATAGATTTTGATAAAACTCCTTCACTAAAACACAGAGTATTTGTTTTCATTCCTTCCCTCTTAGTTTGAAGTCAAAAACATAAAGCTGCTTAGGATCGATAGCTTCCTGGTTTTCTTAGGAGCAGAATTCTTTTTCCTCCACTGTGTTTTTGTCCCACATGTGTGTTGGAGATACCATTTAAGCTCTGATCCTTAAAATGCTGAAGTATGCTCGTAATCCTGCTAAATCCACTTTGAATCTCCCAAGTGGAAAAGCTCACACAGTCAGGGCTGGGTGTTCTCTAACCAAGAACTTTCCAGCATGGTAACTGTAGATGGAGAAGCTGCAGCACTATTTAATCGTTAAAGTACTGTAATACTTTAAAATGTATTGTAATTGGATCAAAGTGACCAGGATACAGCTATTGGCTTTGTGCTGTTGCATT
Source organism: Anthoscopus minutus (assembly GCA_013399455.1). Taxonomy (NCBI): domain Eukaryota; kingdom Metazoa; phylum Chordata; class Aves; order Passeriformes; family Paridae; genus Anthoscopus; species Anthoscopus minutus. Next base: position 225,437 of record VWYI01042049.1, read on the forward strand.
AAAGTGTTTGCTCTTAAAAAAACCTGCTTGGTACTCGAGACAGTCATGTTTTTGTCTATGCCAATAAAATAGGTAAAAGCACTCAGTGGTTACTCTTTGTTTTTGAGAGCTGTTATTTGCATAAAATGCTGTGCGTGCAGAGAATTGTTTGAATAATTAGTAGATTAGTGTGCTTGGAAATTCATGGAATGCCAGAAGGTCTGGGTTGGAAGGGACCTTAAAACTCATCCCATTCCAACCTCTCTGTTGTGGGCAGGGACATTTTTCACCGTCCCTGATTGCTCCAAGCCCTGTCCAGTGTGGCCTTGGACACTTGCAGGGATCCAGGGGCAGCTGCAGCTTCTCTTGGAAATTCATTGCAGCCCCTCACCACCCTCACAGGAACAATTTGACTTCAGTCTGTATCGTCCTGCCATCCTTTGTGCTCTCCAGCACCTCCTTCTACTTTCTCCAGCATTTCCTTCCTTGTTGTGCCTTGAAGCAGAAGCTTCAGGAGAGAAGGTAGAACCAAGGAGAAGAGTTGATATTTTTAAGGGTTTGGACATTGTCAGAATGACTGGAAAATTCAGGTGAAGAGTCTGAGGGTGGAGGAAGTGAGACAAAAGTGATGGTAGATGTGAAGGTTTGTACAATTAAAACAAGTTTTTGTAGGAAAGACCAAAGCAAGCCAGGGTGGACTGGGAGGGAAATGCAGCTTTCATGAGATGAATAGAATCATACAGAATGATTTGGGTTGGAGGGACCTTGAAGCTTGTCCAGTTCCACTCCCTGTCATGGCAGGGCCACCTGCCAGAATCCCAGATTGCTCCAAGCCCAGTCCAGCCTGGCCTTGGACATTTCCAGGGATGGAGCAGTTCTGGGTAACCTTTGCACTGCCTTCAGCAAAGGCAGTTTTCCTGGATTGAAGGAGCTCCTGCACTTTGTTAATCCCTGCCTTGCTGCTGTGATCAATGCAGGAAAACAGCCTGCTGTGAAAATTTACCACTATAGATCAATAACCCCTGGCTACCCAACTGTATTAAAGGGAATTGATGGGCTGAGGGATCTTGTAAACACTTGTTTGTCCCATCAGCATGTTTGTGTGTTTGGTGATGGGCAGGACGTCTCCAGAGCCCTGGCAGGGGGATGTGGCTCCCGTTGTAGTCGGGATTACTGCGGAATCGCCTCCTCCACCATCGTTTATCTTTTAAACCACTTTGGCTGCCCCAGGTTGATTAGACATCAGGAATGGAAAGGTTAGGGCTGACAGGGAGTTCTGTAAGTTTTTAAATAAGAACACAAAAGCTTTATTTATGCTGGCTGAATTGAGATTTAGAGAAATACCCAGCTAACTTTGGCCCCTGGATGACATTTTAAGGAATAAACGATCAATGTTATGCAAATGTGTGAATTGATCAAAACTGGTGATTTAAATCACTTTGATTTACATCAGCAAGAGGGAAGCTTTGATTTAAATCATTGATTTTAATCTTGTTTTGGGATTGTACTTTCATTATTTTCCTAAAGATAGGTTGATATTCATTGGCTGGTAACTATTTGAAGCGTGTTTATTTGCAAGCAGGTACAGCTCTTAAGTTAATTCCTTCATTTCTTTCTTTGGGCAGGAGCAGGAATGCTTAGCTGGTAGGGTAGGAATATGTCTTGAAGCAGGTACATAATTCAACAAATCTCATTTAAATTCTGTAATGTTTACATTTATAAATGAACAAATTATTCCTTATATCTGCCAAAGAGGGCAAAAGTGCTTTAGCACTTGACTCTCCTTCCCAGTGCTTCTGCTGTAGTTTTCACCAGCCAGGACCGAGATTTATTTCCCTTCCTTTCTTGCCTCTCAAAATACAACAATAGCTAATGCTGCTAAATATTTTCAATGTCATTTTAAATAACATTGTATTAAGTTTAGGTTTTGGAGTAATTGATCAAAATTTTTAAAAAAAAAAATTAAAATGCAATTTACAACTTTTTTTTTTTACAGCTTGCATTATAAATTCTAATATGAATTCATGTTTCCTAGTGTTTTTTTGATGGTGAATGAAATCCTGGTTTGTTAGTCAAGGTGAAGAATGCACTAAACTATGGAATATATATTGAATTTCTTTTTGCCTCTCTGAAGGACTTCAGCAGCAGATTTTTTTAATTTGAGCGTGGAGTGAGTCTTGCAGATGAGTTCAAGTGGTTTGGTCACTGTTTAAATTCCCTAAGTTAATGAGGCAGGCAGACACTGCTCTGTGTTCTTGTGATTAAAACAAAAACTCTTTCACATTTGTATTTTTTTTTGTTCCTTGGCCCCAAGATTTACTGCAGCCTAAGAGCAGCTTCAGTGGAGATGGAATAAGTACAGACAAGAGATTCTGTCTGTTTAGATTTTCTATTACACTTTGTTAACATTGATGGGATGATGATAGCTTTGTCTTAACTCTAAAGAGCACCTTAAATCCTTTGGTAATTAACTCTTTGCTTATTACTCTGCATCCTCAGCGCTGTGTAAATATTTATGTTTGGGGAAAAAAGGCAACAGTTTGAGGTGTTGAGCTGATAATTCCCATCTTCAGCAATACCTGTGGTGCTGCTTAGAGTGCAGTGTCTCTGCTGAAAGTTGTCAGCATTTGGGTAAAAGATGCTGCAGGGCCTCTCTTTCCCCCTGCCAGAAAATTAGAATTAATTCTTTTAATTGTACTTTTTGACTTTTGTCCCACTTTGAAACAAACACCCTCCCCATGCTGATGAACCAGCCCTCTGTTGCTGAATGTGCTGCTCTGTGAATCAGGGCAAAAGTGAGGTCCCAGCGTTTTGTCACTCTCAGTTTCACTCGAGTTCTGTATTGTCAGGTCATTCATTGGCTGCTGTTGGTGTTCCTTGGTGATGGGGTGATAAATAGCTGTGCCTGCCATCACTCAAGTGGCTGCTGCTGGAAGTGACAAAGTGATGCAGGAACCAGGCTCTTGCAGATGTTAAACTCCGCTTAATAAGTTAGAAAACACTTAATTTTTTTCTCTGATGAGGACAAAAAGCCTTTATATGAATGCAAAACACTGTTGCTGCTCAGATCTGTCAAGCTGAAAGGGGGAAGTTAATGGTCCATATGACCTTACACCTCTGTGTGCTTCTGCCCACATCCTAGATTAAATTTTTAATTCTAAATAAAAAAATCCCACCCATATCTGACTACAAATCATAAGTTGGTGGCTGATTCAACTTACTGAGATGGTTTATATATTGGAATATCCATTTTCAATAAAACCAAGTTGAGATGGAATAGAAATGTCAAATGGTAAAGGGAAATAAAGTGGGAAGAGCTGTTTCCTCATATTTGTAACACAGGGAGTGGTAGATGTAAAATGGAGTGGAGATAAATCCTTCAGGACATGTGCCAGGCTGGATACAAAATGAGGATTTTTTTGTCCATTGCTGTGAAACACTTGATTTTTGATGGTGTTTTGTGTCTGGTCCCTCAAAGATGTGGATGTGGGAGCTGCAGTCTTTGATCCCTTCTCATCAGCCCCTGTGGATCCAGCTCCTGACCAGCTGGAGCACACACTTCCTCTTGCTCTGCTGGAGAAGCAAACCAAAATGGGATGGGAATGTGAGGCAGGAACAGGACTGGAAACAAGATGTTGTAAAGTTCATACAGAAACTGAGAATGTGGCAGTAAAAGGATGGTGAGGTGAATTCTCAGAGGATTCTTACAGTGGAAGGAAAGAGCAGGAGCCTTTAAAGTGACCCTTTCAATAACCCACCCTACTTGCCAAGAGTTGTGCAAAGCCAGTGTGAAAGTTTCATGGAAATGAGGAATATGATGTTTTCACATCTTCTGTGGGGAGTACAAGAAAGAGTCAACCTGATTTTCAGCAAAAAAAGGATATTAGGAAAATGATTTCTATGCTGGACCTCTGAAATAGCTCACTTGGAGAGTCTTAATATTCTGGTTGCTGTTCCCTGAGTTGCCATAAGCTTTTCCTGCCAGTAACTTCATCTCAATGCAGCAACAGTTATCTGTAAAGTCTAAGTGATCCTGCAATAAAAGGGCCTTCTTAATCAGAGATGGTAACGTCTGAGACAGTCAGTGCTTTCAGCATTGGCATCCTGTTCTGCTCAGGCAATCCCACGTAGGAGGAAGACAGACACAAAAAGTGATTTGGCTGTAATGCAGCAAAACAAATTCTGGCCAAATTGTGGACTTGGAGTTAATGGGTACACAGTGTTACTCTGCAAGTCTGCAGCGCTGCCTGGAAATCAGGGGCAGTTTTGTAGGCTGTTAACTACTTAGGACTGTTTTGTTATTTCAAGTTTGGCTTCAGCCAGTGAAAAATGGGGCACTTTCACATCTTATATTTCAAAAATAAAAACGTTTTAAGAATATTAAGGGTAAGTCTTACTCGATTGCTTTAGAGTGGGTGCTGAGGCTGTGATCTCATCCATTTATATGCATGTGTGTGTCATCCCCCTTTCTCCCCCAGCCAACTGGATGTTGACTTATGGTGTCAGTTTTCTCCTTGTGGATGTGGAGCGAGCCTTTCCTGCCCATCCATGTTTTACAGTGCATCCACGCTCCGGAATGGCTGCGCATAAATTGTGCCCAGGCCGGTTGAGAACATCGGATCCTGCAGGGTCAGACTGGCAGACGAGCCCCAGAACCAGTCTGTGATGGCAGTAAAAACACTCCTTGCAGAAAGTCAGCCTTCATCTGGTGGCTGGAGAAGTGGCAGAAACCACACCCAGGGCTTCAGCTTTTGGGGTTGTTCAGCCTGGAGAAAAGGAGGCTCAGGGGGGCCCTTCTGCCTCTGCTTAACTCCCTGACAGGAGGGGGCAGCCAGGTGTGAGTCAGGCTCTGCTCCCAGAGAACAGGAGAGGAAATGGCCTCAAGCTGTACCAGGAGAGGGTCAGGATGGAAATCAGGAGGAATTTCTCCATGGAAAGGATTGTTGGGTACTGGAGCTCCCCAGAAACACTTGGAGTCCCCATCCCTGGAGATGTCCAAGGGAAGGCCTGGATGTGGTACTCCTCAGTGCTCTGAGCTGGTGACAAGGTCATGATGGGTCACAGGTTGTATGTGATGATCCTGGAGGTCTTTTCCAATCTAAATGATTTTGAGATTTCTAGATTGACTGGTAAAATTGGAGCTATAAGGTGTCATTTCTCTGCCCCTACCCAAATCTCTCCATTACTATTTTTCCTGATAATCCTTGACCCTCCTTCTGGAGCTCTTATGCTGTTAGCTCTTCTCAACAAGGGCACTTGCTAATTCTTGCTTCATCAGTCTCAGTCACAGGTAAAAGTGGCTCCAAACTAATTTTTACAGGTTAAGAGAGTTTTTTAGACCAATCCTGTTCGGTTGTTTGCCAAGACCTTTATATTCCAAAGTATTAAGACTGAGTAGTCTTTTGATATTAACTGCTGCTTGTTATTTACAGCATCAAATATACCAAATAAATTCCTATTAAGTCAGAGTTTGGCAAAGTGAAGGACACAGGAAGGTATATGATGTATTTATTTACTTTAACATCTCTCAGCTTTTATTTTTTCACTTCAGATCATTTGAGTCTTGGAGCTGGAGCTGAAATAAGAGCAAATGTGAACTGTGTGAGGACAGTGGGAGAAGGGCTAGGATGTTTCACTTTCTGCTTTGGATTCTAAAGGAGATCCTGAAAAAAGAGACTTGTCAGAGTTACCCCACTTCTCCTTTTCTTACTCAAATCCTGAAATGGTTCTGTTGGTGCAGATCCTTGGTGAGAACTGCATGGCACCAACCAGCACTCTGTAATTATTAACCCTTTCCAGTGATCCAGGTATTTCACTATTTCCATCACCCCTCTCCTATAGAGCTCCTTTTGTGTAATCTTGTGCCAGCAAGAGGGGAAGACCTAAAGAATCCATCCCTGAGAGTGTCCAGAGCCAGCTTGGAGCAACCTGGGATAGTGGGAGATGTCCCTCCCTATGGCAGGGGGTTGGAATGCAATGAGCTTTAGGGTCCCTTCCAGCCCAAACTATCCCAGCATTCTGTGATAATCAGACTTCTATTTTTTTTTAATACAAAATCAGTCTAGGAAGATCCATCTGCTTTGACTGTGAGATGAAAACTCATGGCCAGTGACTTTGGTACTGTTCTGTTGTCTAGAGGAGCTTACAGCAGTCTTGCTGCTGTAACTTTGGAATGTCTTCCAGGAGTTGTTTAAATTGTAGGACTGACCTCAGGCATGGGAATTTGGCTGTGCTTTCAGTGGTAAGTCATGTTTCATCAGGGGTTAAACTGGCTTCACAAATTGTCTCCTTGGGTGGATGGTGACAGAGATTTATATAAGAGATAAGTGTGCTCATGTGCCAGTGCATTATCAACTGGGTGCAAAGAATCATAAAGAGCTAAGTAATAAATGAAGTTGAAAGTACCCCTTTATATAAGTTTTGGATAATATTCTTAGAACTAACTAAAAGGATAAAAATTCATCCTCCCGTCTCCTGTGCTTGGCAGCAGAATTGTTGGTCAGCAGGAATGTGCAGAACTTTGTGAAAAATTGTTTTTTAGATAATTGCCTGTTGCAGACTGTCTAGAGGAACTCACATTTTATTTTTGGCATATTGCATTAAACAGTAGCTTTTATATTTTAGTCCCGATGTGTTGATTTATATATCCTCAAGTCCTCTGGTGGACTTCCAATTTCCAGACTTGGATACCTCTCTTGAGTAACTGGAGTCAAAGTTTTTGAAGAGTAACTTTCCAAGTCAGTACCTGTTCAGCTCAAAGAAAAACCATGAGGTGATGATGGGAGATGGATCTAAAAGCTTGCTCAGGAAAGGCTTTACACTCACTCACACCTGGATTTTGGGACCTTTGAATGGCTTGGCTGTCCTTTTGATCAGTATCCACACACTTGGAGAAGGCCTGGAAACTTAACTAAAAGTTCAGAATCAAAGTGGAAGTCATGTTTGAATTAAAAATATTGGGCTTTTTCTTTCATTACCCTTAAAACTGGAACATGTTTCATTGCCCTTAAAACTGGAAGCTTGTTCACAGCAGCTCGTTGTTTTGTCACTGATACACAGGAGATATTGCACAGATATTTTTGAATTTTGCTTGTTAGCACCCAGTGCTGCAGGGGCAAAATGCAGTTCCTTGATGGAACATCCACAACTCTTGAAATATATTTTAGGGGGATGCTGCTGGCTCGTCTTGGTACCCCAGCAGCTGGAAATCAAGGGATGGAAGCATTCACACCACAAAAAGATCTTGCACCTATTCTTAACTGACAGGTATTGTAACTTTAATTAATATTTGAATGACGTGTGTTTAAATCTGGGTTTGTCTCCACCTGCTGCTTCTCTTGTTTTAGAGTGTGACTGAATGGGACGAGATTAATGGACTCTTCCATTTATTTGGGTTTAAAATAAAATGTATACATAAAAATGCACAAACCTATAAATAAAATCCTCCCTGCAGGAGTCTGAATGGCCAAATATAAAGAATCTCCCCAGATCTTTGAAACGCAGGGTGAGGCATGGAGACAAAAAAATGGAAATTTTTGGAAATTACGGAAGCCTGGAATTCCTCAGATGGTTTCTGGTTAACTCCTTACAACACTGCGATGCTGAGGAGTGAGCTTTGCTCTGAGAGGATCCCTTTGAACCTCTGAGCTGGTACCTGGCCTCTTTGGACAGGGAGTTTGAGAGTTTTTTTTCTGTGGATTGTCATTCCAGCAGGTAGCAGAGGTTGAGTTAAGAAGGGTTTGGACAAACCCTGATGTCAGCAGCCCACTGTTGTGTCAGAACAGCTCAGTGCTTTGGAATATACAAAATATCTGAATGTGGGGGTTAAATTAATGGGTTTTCAGTATTATTTTGGCCACTTCGCTGCTGTTTCCCCTAGCACCAGCCTAGACCTTGTGCTTAATCTAAAGTCAAATGTTTGGTTCATAAACCAGCTGTAGTAAATAATGCATTTTCTGCTTGTTTCTGGAAGTGCAAAAACTCCAGTAATCAATCAGCTTTGAGAATAAATTGATGGCAAGTCTGCCTGTGTTGAGTAGAGATGATTTGTTCCTAATTCTTCCTATCCCTTCTGACTGGCTCATGGTTAGCAGGTTTCCTGCAGACATTGCCTGCATCCACTTACATTATATATGGAAAAAAGGAAAGTTTTTCAGAGAAGTTAGCAAGTGAAGATGGAGAATGTAATGGCAGCCTGAACTGTATTTGCTGCCAGTGACAGCTATAATTATATATGGGGCACATGCATTCTAGCAGATCCTTCCATTTAACCCTAGTTTAAGCACAGACCAAATTTAGGATCTGAGCTTGGTGACCGTGGCACTCACTAAATCTCTAATTCCATCTTCTGCCATTTACTGTCTTTCTCAAATGCTCAGTGAGACTTTTTTTTCCTAGTTGTTCTATGGAACAGCTTTGATTTTTCTCACTTTGTGGTTATTTTAAGCTTCAGAAAACAATAAGGATGTACTTTTTTTTTTCCTTCCCTCTTTCCTCTGTGCTTTTATGAAAGCAGAATCTGTGTAGATAAAGCACAGTTGATCTGTTAGGGATTACTGTTTCTCAGTTATTCTTTTGCTCTTGCATATCATGCCTTTATGTAGAAGAATATTTAAAGGTGCCATGTAGAACAGTGAGATGAAAGGTTCTTTGTGCATTGAAGAATTCTGGTGTCACAGGAGTCCACCTGTTCTCCCCTAACTTTTTTTTTTTTCAAACTGAAGTTTATTTAAAGTGATTTTTAGTGCTTAGAAAAGCTGCTGGCTTTTGACAGCCTTCAAGATTGAAAGGCTGTCCCCACAGGTGGTGGCAGCAGCACTGTGGCCTAGAATTCAGGGCACAAGAGTGGGAATCAGAAGATCCACGTTCTGTTCTCATCTTTATCTCAGCTGACCTTGAGCCAAGTGGCAGCAGCTGAGGCTCAGTTTTCTGTGGGGAATTTTACCCTGGCTCACGAGGACATTGTTGTAAAGATTTGCTGCTCGCTTAGGGAAGAAGAGACAAAGGATGAAAACTCCTTGCATCACCACCAAGCCACAGAGCTCATGTCCAATATACCAGCCATGAGAATAATTGGCAGTTTTCAGGAGAAGATATTACCAGCAGTCTCTGGAAAACCTTGGGATGAGTGGGGTTCTTTTTGTCTGCAAAATCGTCTCAGAGCAGATAACAAAGCCACGCTGGTTTCTTTTGGTGTGTCCTACATGAATGAAATCGTGGTGATTTTTGTGGAGAGTTGAACTGGATCAGCCCAGAGATCCACTGGATATAGCTTTGTGTGTCACATCGTGGTTGGTATGGGGCAATTAATGCACCCATCCAGCTTGCAAAGCTCTTCCTCTGATTAAGCACCAGAGGAGTTTTCTTTTTGACCCTTTCAGGCCATCAGCTTAATTCCCAGAAGCTTCAGATTTAATTACCCAAATCATTACCACAGCATGCGTAGCTGCAGATTTTATTAATGACCATAAAATTACTGAATCCTCTTTAAAATGAGTGTGGATTCCCAGCCAGAAGTTCCCTTCACACCTCAGTTCTAGTACAGGTGAATCCCACAGGTTGGTGCAGCACCTTTGCAAATGCCACCTTTCTGCACCTGATTTCCTCCAAATTTACTACCACTAGTAATACCCTTCTACATTTCTGCCACTAAATTCAGGTATTCTTGCCTCTCAAATGGTACCTGAAGTTTTATAATTTTTAGAGCCTGTTCTCATACCTTTAGCAGCAGCTTGACCTTTACACCTCTCTGTTTCAGATTCCTTCCACTCACTCTGTTGCCCTTTGCCTATCCCTAAAATGTTCTTTAATCCATTCCAATTCCTTCTCCCTGCACAATGCTTTATGGCTTTGTAAATCAGCCTGAGTGGTACAAAATCAAATGCTTTCCTGAGATCCTGATAACTTATGTCCACTGTTTCACTCTTGTCTAACCTAACGATTTGGTCGTATAATAAAAAGGATTTCAGCAGATTTGTCAGGCATGACCTTCCTTTTATGAATCTGTACTGAATGTCCTCTACTAAATTATGCATTTCCAAATGTTCTGCAATTTTGGCTTTTATCAACACTTCCAATACATACCCACAGCTGAAGCTGGATTTCCTGTTCGAAGATTCAGCAGAACTCTGTCACAGCCCAATGAAATTCATCAGTTTTTCAGAAGTCTCCATCATACAACTTCAGCTTCTTGTCCTCGGCTTACTGAATGGTTCTTTCTGAGAGAGAAAGGGTTTGGATTGGATATTAGGGAGAAATTCTTGCCTATGAGGGTGGGGACACCCTGGCACAGGTTGCCCAGAGAAGCTGTGGCTGCCTCTGGATCCCTGGAAGTGTCCAAGGCCAGGTTGGATGGGGCTTGGGGCAACCTGGGATAGTGGAAAGTGTCAGGGTTGAAACGAGGTGAACTTTAAACCACCTTTCTCCCCAAACTATTCTGTGATTCTATAATCCTTGACATTGCAGTCAGTATTTTGGTTTACAGAGCTCTGACAGTCCTGTGTGCTCAGGAAATACACAGGATTGGTGTCACACATGGAATGAGGTGCTGAGTCTCAGCCCACTCACAGGTGAGAGAGGGTTTAGGCCGATAGTTCAGTCTAAATTTGGTCCCGAGCGTCCTAAGTTAATTTCATTTGAGACTGGAGGTCAGTTCACCTCTTTGTGAATCCATTTATTTTCCTTGCCTGTTTCCTAAAGAGTATTTTCCATTGCAGACTTGTGTTGTGCTTTTGGCTGAATATATGTGTGAAGGGGGAAGGGAAACTCCAAATCCACCGAGTGTTCTTGCTTAAAGCCCTTATGTTTGTGCTTATACCTACTTTGAACGTATACCTTGTCACTTGGGCTATGCTTCCAAATCTGGATTTCTCTTGGAGGGATGTTCTGACCCACCTACTTTGCACTGCTGATATATTTAGCAAAGTTTTGCCGTAATAGTCCTCCGGTGCTGTCCCAAAGCTGTCACCTGCTCTGCTGCCTCCCTCCTTCCCAGGCCCCTTCCATGCGTCAAAAGCCACCTGCCAGAGTTCTGCACAGGACAAGGGGAATGGCTTTAAAAACTGAGCGTAGGCTGGGGAGAAATTCTTCCCTGTGAGGGTGGTGAGGCTCTGGCACAGGTTGTCCAGAGAAGCTGTGGCTGCCCCTGGATCCCTGGAAGTGTCCAATGCCAGGCTGGATGGGGCTTGGACCCGCCTAGGATAGTGGAAAGTGTCCCTGCCTGTGACAGGGGGATGGAATGGGATGAGCTTTAAGGTCCCTCCCAACCCAAACCATCCTGGGAGTCTGTGATTCCTTTTCCCCGAGCCTGGCTCATGCAGAGCAAAGGTGCTGTTCAGCCTGGTTAGATTGAGAGTGGCACAGGAGGGTCCCAGCTGGATTTACAGCTCCCTGGCAGGAGGGTGCAGCCAAGTGGGGATCAGCCTCTTCTCCCAGGTAAAAACAGACAAGATGAGAGGAAATTGCCTCAAGCTGTGCCAGGGGAGGTTTAGATTGGATATTAGGAAAAATTTCTTAAACAAAAGAGTGGCCAGGCATTGGAAGGGCTGCCAGGGAGGTTTGGAGTCCCCATCCTTGGAGGTTTCCAAGGAACACCTGGACATGGCACTCAGTGCTCTGGGCTGGGTAACAAGGTGGAGATCAGGCACAGGTGGGACTTGATGATCTTGGAGGTCTTTTCCAACCTCAGTAATTCTGTGATTCTGGGATCCCAGTGCTGGAGCAGGACATCTGGGGATGGAGTATTTGTTAAGACCACAGGGAATGGTTTATGCTTTAGCCTGGACCCAGCTTTTAGAGCGCAGACATCACTAGAACCCTGCTTGGGTCTGAGTCTCCCTGTATCTGCTGCTTACTGAAGGAGAAAACTGGAGTTATGGAGATACTTAACTTAAAATTACAGAAGATGTTCAGTGTAATAGATTGGCTTTTCTTTAAAAAGCCAGGTTCTGCCTCCCTCCTCCAATCTTCCTGTTAGATGTCATCCAAGATGGATTCCAAGTGCAAAAAAAAAAGAAAGAAAAGAAAAGAAATAAAGCAAGTATACCTGCAGCAAGTGAATCATTCCTACTAAATTTAAACCACTTATTATGTGGAGGGGAAAAAAAAGAGAACTCGGATTACAGGTTCAGCAAGTGTGAGCGCATACTTCAGCTTGTATTGCTGGATTTGCAATTGCCAAACTACTGATTTCTTGGAACTCTGCTATTAGCATTGTTAAGCAGCGTTCCAGACAGTCACTCCTATAAATCCTATTAATATGTTGAGCAGGAGAAGGCCTTTGAAAGAATAATATTTAGCTGGCGAGTGATCTCCATTTGGGTGCATGGTCTGGGCTAAGGGGAAGTGACCGAGCTTGCTCTTGGAATGTTTTGTTGAGCATCCAGTTGATGCTTGCTCGAATGTTACTGCCATTTCTAGTAGATGCTTGAGAATATTTTATTTATTTTTTGGGAGAAAAGTGGTAAATGTGGGGTGTGAAGGGGCCAACAGGGAAACTGGGGAAGGACTTTCAGCAAGAACCTGAGGGACAGGACACAGGGAATGGCTTCCCACTGCCAGAGGGCAGGGCTAGATGGGATATTGAGAAGGAATTCTTGGCTGTGGGTGCTGAGGCCCTGGGATGGAATTCCCCAAGAAGCTGTGGCTGTCCTTGGATCCCTGGAAGTGTCCAAGGCCAAGCTGGGTGGGGCCTGGAGCAGCCTGGGATAGTGGAAGGTGTCCCTGTCGATGACACAGGGTGGGACAGGATGAGCTTTAAGGTCCCTTCCAGAACAAACTGTCCTGAGATTCCATGATTCTCTAGCTCTTGACTTTGGAATTGGTGTTTTGTTTCACATGGCTTTGAGAGTACCCTGTGCTCAGATCAGGGTACCAGCAGCTCCCACCTGCAGTTCAGCAGGGTGGGTGTCACACGTGGAAGGAGTGTCTGAGTTTCAGCCCAGTCACAGATCAGTGAGTTCCAACCCCCTACCTTGGGCAGGGACAAGTAATCTCTGTTCTGCACAAGTCACTGGGTAGAAACAAGATGAAGTCTCTGGTTTAAAGTCACCAGAGTACAGCTTTACCTTGGACTAAAAGCTCATCCTCTCCCTTGTGGCTGCTGCTCCGTGTTCCCCTGCAGGGCTGGGAGAGCCCCTCAGGCTTTCTGGCAAAGCTGTGAAAAAGGAAACTTTGATCGGCCTCTTTGCTTGCCATGGATAATTCCTTTAGAGGGGAAGCTGATCAAAGTCCAGGTCAGCCAGGAGGAAGAAGAGGAGAAGCAAAAAAGGACGATGGAGCCACAGATCGATATTTTCAGCACAACAGGTTGACAAGGGCGCGGGGTGGAGCGGGGCAAGGGGACGTGTTTGATCTGTGCTGCTGCAGTGGGGACATATCTGCCACATCCCAACCCTGTTCCAGCATCCCTGGCAGACTCAGGATTCTCAGATAACCCCTTGTGTTCTGAAGTGAACAACAAATGGGTGCCCTGGGTGCCCTGTGACCTCCAGCAGTTGTGAGCAGAAGGCAGACCCTGGTGACACTGCCCTGCTCTCAGCCTCCTTTTATGGCACAGTTTTTATGTAGACTTTTTTTGGAGATGAAAAGGAACTGCATTCTTATTTTATTACAGGTAACTGAGAGCTCACAGCAATTTTCAGAACACCATTTAAAATTTTGTAAAGTTCCTACCAGGTTTATTGTTTGTACAGCATTTTATAACTTTTTTTTTTGGGGAAGAAGTAATGATTATCTTAAATCCAAAACCTGTTTTAAAACAGATAATACTTAAATTTTACGCAGTGAATTTGCTATTGTCAGGTGATACCACTTTCCTCCTAATACTTCTTCTTGTGCCATACAGCAGTGCAAAAAGAAAGGATTGTGAGGCATGACTTGTTTTTCTTACTGTCTCCTGGTACAAGTGATAGCAGATAAAATTCTGTTTTCTTTTTTTGGGTCAGCAGCTGGGTGTAGGTTCTTGAACTCAATTCACCTGAATATGCTTTTTGTACTGGGCATCTTCGTTGGATGGTGTAGTTGCAGTTCTCTGTGCCTGCCAAGGATTTTACATCCATGCAAATGCAAATTCCAAGTATGGTGGACCACTCTATGAAAAAATGCATCTTTTGGAAGTGTTCCCTGATTTGGCACAGGAAAACTTGAAATCAAGTCAAATAAAAAGAAATCAAGTTTGATTCAATCAACACATTTCAAAGCCCTTGTCTTGCAATTAATATCCCTCTGTCAAGGACCCAATGCCAAGTGCAGTTTCTGGAATTCCACTAAAGAGGGTTTGGGGCATCTCCTGAGGTGTTCCATGGAGAGCCATGGATGAAGGAAGGTCCCTTCCTGTCCAGTTGGATGAATACTCTGATTTCTTGGAGTTATTGTATCCTCTGCAGTGTCCCTTGGTGACCCTGCCCTTTTCCAACCACAGCCTCCATAGAATCTGTGAGTTCCTCTTCCTGGTGGGCTCCTGAATCCCCTTTGGGACAAGCAGCCTGCAGTGGAGGTGGGTTCATGGCATGCAGATATCGTGCTTGGCAATAAAGATCCTCATTTCTCTAGGCATGTCCAGGGTTCCTGTGTCCCTGTATCCATCACAGAAAACTATCAAGGTAATTCATGTTAATTGGGATGGTTTTTGAAGGAGCCTCTCATTTATTGTATGTTTGGCCCGAGCTTGGACTCAAGGACTTGGCAGCCTCCCATCCATCAGTTTTATCAGGATGCAGGTGTGTTCCTTAGGGTGTACCTGGAGTTCAAGGTGCAAACCCTGCTGGTGTCATGTAGGGCTTTAAATCTCAGTTCCATTTCAGGGCCTGTCTCGCCTCTTGTACCTTTGTAGGAGTCAGGTAGCTCTTAATTCACTCTTCCTCCCCCATTTCAGTGGTCAGACTGATCTGAGGTGACTGGGAATCTGTTTGATCCCTAAGGAAATGAAGTTGTAGGTGTCCCTATTAGTCAGGACTGCCTTGCTGCCATTTTTCTGCTGGTGACATTCATGTGTAATTTCAGCTGGAAAAGCCAGTTCAAGTCTGGTCTTTGATTCCATGCAAGTTTTTAGCCATGAATGGAGGGGTCAACATGCAGCAGTCCAGGAGATACACGAATGTAGGTGGTTGGGATGTTAAGGCTGGAAGCTCATTTGTAAGCACTAACCCAAGTACAACCTGGGTGCTCTGCTCAAATGTTTCTGCAGAGGTGCTTTGGTGACAGCATTTCATTTCCAGCTGCCATTAAGGACAAAGCAACACTGTATTACATCCTTTTACTGGGATTGCATTGCCTTTGATGGATCTCTGTGACTTCTGGAGTAGCTCAGAGTCCTTTCCAGGGAAATACAGATGGTCATTTCTGCCTTTCTGGAAGCCTTGGAGTTTGGGAAACTTGATGATTTTGTGACCTCAATTTTTCTGTCTGTGGGATGTAATTCCAGTCTGCCTCAAAACAGAGCCTGGCCTCTGCCTTGTGCTCTAGGAAATTTCAGGAAATTTGGGCAAGGAGGTTTCTTTTGCATGGGATTTGGGAGGGAAAAGAAGGGAAAACCAGTTTTGACTGTGATGGTTGGCTAATTGTCCTATGCAAATGTGATGCATGACATATGGTAGGAGAAATAATTTACTTGCTTTTCTATATTTACCTGTAATAAATTATAAGCTGTGGCTATATCATAAGATTGAGGTGTTTGTTTTCTAAAGGGGAGAGACTTCTGTCGATGTTTTCCCCTCAGAGTCTGGAGAAAAAACAGGATACCATAAAAAAATTGTAAACTTGTTAACCTGACAAGGAGCTGCTGCATTCCCTCACCATAATCCCAAAGTATGGCCTGCTCCAGGGTTGTACTGTGAGAGGTTTGATAAACAGCACAGTCACAGTAAAAATGAAAACAGCAATGGCTGGAGGTGACTTCTGAGCATTATTTCCAAGGATTTTTGTGTTCATAAAAAGCGTGATCTTTTGCTGCTTTCCACCCATTGGCACAGGTTGCTCAGAGAAAATGAAGTCTTAAATTTTGAAGGTACTCAGGACACGATCCTGAACAACTGGCTTTGGTGGCCCTGCTTGAGCAGGGAGCTTGGATAAAAGGATTTCCACATGGAACTGGGCACTGCACGTCACCAAGCTGTGGGATGTGCTCAGGAGGTGGCAGTGCCTGGAGAAGGTTCCTAGCCTTGCTTCCCAGGGCACAAATAAAACACATCCCTCAGTCATATGGCAGAGCTTTTTTTAATTTTTTTTTTCTCCTAATATGTCTATTTTGGGAAAATGGGCTAGAGAGTCCTAGATTAGCTCCAGTATTTTGGACACTAGTCCTACTTTTGTGTGTGTACCCAGATGAATTTAAGTTTTGATACAAATGCAGTACCTGGACTTTCAAAAGCACTGGGTAAATAAGAGCCTCTCTGAACATCTCCCAGGAATAAAGGACTGGGAGCTGGCAAAGGAGAGCTGCTGTCTGGAATGTGAAGCCAGACACATTCAAGTAGAAATCAAGTACAAATTTGTAGTGGAGAGGGTGATTAATCACCAGAATGAACTGGAGTGGATGGATCCTTGGTCTCTTGCTGGTTTTAAGATGAGATGTCCTGGGACAGAAGTTAAACCAGGTTACAGCTTTACTTTACACTGGCCTCTGTGTAGAAAAGCCAAGGGTATCAAAGATCATTTAAGTTGGAAAAGACCTCCAAAATCATCCAACTGGAATGAGTCCCAGCTTTGACAGATGCTTGTCACCCAGACTAGAGCATCGAGTGACACATCCAGTTGTGCCTTGGGCACCTCCAGGGATGGGAACTCCATCACCTCCCTCGGCCCATTCCAGTGTTTAACAGCCCTTCCATGAAGAAATTCCTCTTGATGTCCAGCCTGAACCTCCCTAACACATGCTCATGAACATGTGCACAGAGTCCAACCCAGAAGACCTGACAATTCCTACAGACTTAAAACTGTACATTGAGTAAAAGATCTAAATTTTAAAATTTTTGCTGTTTCTAGGCCAGTATTGGTTTGTAAAAATGCATGGAGTTGGCCTTTACTGTGAGTTCAGCAGTGGCAGAACTTTGTTCTTAGGGCTGAATTTTTTCAGCAGCCTGGACCTTGGTGGTTTGGTTTTCAGGAGTGGTGTGACAAATTGTAGTGCTGGGGCCTCTGCTGTGTTCAGCCACTGATGCTGCCCTGGGTGGCTTTAAGCCAAGAATTCAGCCCCTCTGTTCATGTTTCACCTGTGTCAAAATGGTGATGTTTGTCTTCCCCAAGGACAAAAGCTTTTAGTTTGTTATTTGTAAAGCCCATTTTAAGAACTCACTGAGGAAGGTATTAGTGAAATACAAAGTGATGGCTGCTTTTTTTTTTTTTTTTTTTT
>VWYI01042049.1:242791-391274 GCA_013399455.1 Anthoscopus minutus
TACTATGTGAGTCACTCAGAAATTAAAAGAGAAAATGAGTTTCTCTTCCAAATAAGTGATATCAGCCTCATCTTTACCAAGTGACTTTCTCCTTGTTTCTGCAGGGTGTTGTGGGGATCAGGGTGAACTCTACTTCAAAACATTTAATTGCACACAGTGAGAAATGAAGAAAACTGAAGGAGATCCCAAGAATGTATTAAAAATCAGAAGTAAAATGAGAATGATTTCATGTCAAGTGAGACAAATGCAGAGTTGATACTCCAGTGCTTCACACTTCCACTTGTCCTTGGCACCGAGAAAATGAGATTTTTAATATCTGAAAAACAGATTGCCATGAAGACTCATCCATTGTAAATTTAAGCTGCCTTTATAGCAACTTAAGCTGGGGACAAGATTGTTCATTACATCTGATTCTACAACTGCAGCCATGATTTCCATATTAATAGTGACTTTTTTTTTTATTATCTCTGTGAGAAAAGGAAGGGGAGCTGGTTGTGTTTTCCCTGGGTTAGCAGATAATTTATTTAATGAATAATGTGAAAAGGGCAAAGGTTTGTGAGCTCTTACTCCCATATCACCACAAAGAGTGGTGACACCTGCCTTGGTTGCTGTGCTCGGACTGCTTTGCTGCTTTGGGTCTTGCTAAAAGGAGACTGAGGGAAAGGGATATGGAGTCAGGATTTGTGGCTGATGGAATTTATGTTGGTCAGGATTGAATTGTTTTGACTCAGATTTTAGGTGAAGGGTTTGCTTGTTCCCTGCCTGATGTGCCCTTAAAGTGACAAAAGCATTGAAGCAACTTCTCACATGTGTCTGGGGGTGGGGAAGGTATTTCTGTGCCACTGAACTTTAGACCAACGTGGAGTCAAAGGCTGTTTGTGCCCCTTTTCAATAGCGGCCGCTCGGGGCTGGCAGCAGCCAGGGGAAGCACCAGCTTCCTCTCCTTTCTCTGGAGCTGGGTTTTCTTTCACCAGTCCTGCTCCCAAGGCAGACCTGTGCCCTGTCCCTCCTTACTTAGTCTGGGACAGTTTATGGTTCTGAGTGTAATATTCTGAGTGTAATAAACCTACCTGACACTTTAATGTAGCAAAACCGGAGAATTATCCCTGTTTTCTCATGGATTTGCTGCTGGTTTATTTCTGCTGAAATGCTGTCGTCCTCTGTCTGCACTCACAGATTCCAGGAGTCTCCTGGAAAAGCTCATCTTCCTCCTCTAATCACGTCCCAAATTTGGTCTAGATCCTAATGGCTCTTCTCTTAAAACATCTGAGGTCCATACCAGTTTTTTCCTTTCATTGCTATCACTAATATCATCCTCCTGCCTTTGTCATCTCAAAACCTGAGTTACAGCAGCCTTTTCTTTGCTTCTCTTATCTCATCTCCTCATGTTCTACTTCTAATCCTGCATTTCATGATGATGGAAGGTGATTTTTTCCTTTCTTTTCTGGGTTTTCTTCTTTGCTACATCCACACTCCTCACCCTAGAAGCAGATCTTTCTCTGAGGAATCCAGTTCTTTATCATTAGCCCCTCTGACCTTCAGAAAGTTTGTATATATTTAAGTCTAATTTGTTCCTCTTCGGAAAACAAAACAGCTCTCTGTATTAAAATTTGGCAAGAAATCAGCAGCATGATCTCATATTTTTTGTGACTGCCTTGGGGACTATGTTTAAAATGCAGTTAAGAGATTTGACAGAGGAGAGGTTTGATGGGGGAGTCTCTCTGAAAGGTTTGGGGTGGCTAACAGGGAGGGACCGGGGTGTTTGGCTCTTCCATCCATCAGTGGTTTGGTGTGATTCTCTCCCAGCTCACAGAATGTGAGGCCCGTGAGGGTCTGCTGGGACCATTTGTCTTGGTGACCTCTTCCTGGAGAGAAAGAGGCAGCTCAGGATCACAGTGTGGGCCAAATGAGTTGTTTTGGAAGAGCAGCGGCCAACTCTCAGCACCTCCCCTCCCTGGAAACACCCAGAGCTTTTCCCAGCCACAGCTGGGTGGGAGAAGGCTCTTATGAACAGGCTTAAACCTCCCAGGAAAGCTGGTAGCCAAAAGCTGAGTGCTGCCACTTCTGGAAAAGTTCTTTCAGCCCAGCCTTTGGTCCTGAAAGTTCATGAGTTTTTTCATGGAGGAAAAAAGGAAAAAGAACCAGGTAGAGATGATACCACCATCCCTGAAGGGATTTAAGAGCTGTGTGGATGTGGCACCTGGGGACATGGGCCTGTGGTGGCATCGGAAGAGCTGGGGTAACATTTTGACTCGATGGTCTTGATGGAGTTGATTTTCCTCCTGTGCTCTGCCTTATTTTCCTCCTGTACTCTGCCTTGTGAGACCTCATGTGGAATTCTGTGTCAAGCTCAGAAGTCCTCAGCACGGGGAGGATGTGGAGCTGTTGCAATGAAACCAGAGGAGGCTGCAGAGCTGCTCTGGAACCAGGCTGGGAAAGCTAGGAATGTTCAGCCTAGAAAAGGCTACCGGGAGACCTCAGAGCCTCTTCCAGAGCCTGAAGGGGCTCCAGGAGAGCTGGAGAGGGACTGGGGACAAAGGCTAGAGGAACAGGACAAGGGGGAATAGCTTCCCAGTGCCAGAGGGCAGGGCTGGATGGCATAATGGGAAGGAATTCTTTATTGTGAGGGTGGGGAGGCCCTGGTAGAGGCTTCCCAGAGAAGCTGTGGCTGCCTCTGGAAGTGTCCAAGGCCAGGTTGGATGGGGCTTGGAGCTGCCTGGGATAGTGGAAGTTGTCCCTGCCCATGGCAAGAGGTGGGACAGGATGAGCTTTAAGGTCCCTTTCAACCCAAACCGTTCTGAGGTTCTGTGATCTTAGAGGGCTTTTCCAGCCCAACCATCCCCATGTGCCCAGTGAGCTTCATCTGGGAGAGGTGCAGTTCTTACCCAACATCTTCAGCAGGTGTTGAGAGAGGAAAAGTCATTCTCTAATATCTGGACCACTTTTAACCACTGAGAAGAGCCAAGATGTGTCCATCCATGATTGCTCTCCATGGAAGCAATCCACGATTGCTGATGTTACAGATGGAGCAGGGGAAATTATCCCATGCAACTCCCTGTGCCACTCATTTTCTATCCCAGCTCTGCCTGGATATAACATCCTGCTTTTCTCTTTCCTCTTGGTTAACAGTTTGACTTTTGGAGCACTATCAGTCCCTGTTGGTTTGTGGAGGAAGACATCAGCAGTGGTAGCTGAGGAAAATTCTATTAGGTCATTCCTCCTCAGAACACAGTACCTGTCTCCTGAGCTCTTTGCAGATGTTGGCCAAATAATCCTTTTAATAGCTTTTGTGAGTTAAAAGGGTAGGTAACTGTCATAAGGCTAAATGATTGCATAGATTAATTTACTTGTGGCTGAAAGAAATCAATTGTAATTTAAATTTTTGTCTCTGGACTGATTACAACACTAGACATCAACTTTCTCCATAAGAATCTGCTGTGTGCATTGAAGTCTGTGAGTCTGGATTAGTGACAGATAATCCAGAATGATGTGATTGGATCTTTTTGCCTCTCCCAGACATCTCTGATGTTTTTGGATCTTTTCCTTGTGTCTTACAGAATGGTGAATAACACTGAAGACCCTAAAGAGGCTTTGTAACGTCCCATCCTCATGTAAAGTATGCTCAGAACTTTTCCAGTAGTGTAAGTACAAGCTAAAGAAACTCATAGCAATTAAGAGTAATTTTGTGGTGTTCTTCTGTTAAATTGTCTAAAAAGAGCAGAGAAATGGTTACAATGATTGTGAGCAGTTGGCTGAGTTGGAGACTTCCTCTGGTTTAGTGAACATTTAAACCAGGGAATATATTTAAACCAGGGAATAGTAAAATAAATGGACATTTAAATCAGGGGGTAGTAATGTTGAATTCCTCACTTGGTCTGGCTCATGTATTGCTTGTGCTTCTACATTTCTGTCACTGAAACAGAAGGAAAATGATGCAGTTCTTAGAAAATCAGTCTTGGTCAGAGAAAAAACGGTATTAAAGGAGAGATCTCCATACAGCAGCTGAACAAATGAGAGGCATAAAGAGTTTAACACCACTCTAGATTTGCTGAAAGGGATGAGCCAACTTCATTTCAGTGGCCTCTGGCAGAGACAAAAACATGGGGCACCTCATCTAACCCTGGTGCTGGATGTGTTGGTCCAAGCAACTCAAGGACCTTGAACTGCAGTGCCATTCGAGATTGTCCAAATCTCACTGTGGAATTTGAAATCAATTTGTTCCTCTTAATTACTTCTGTCATATATCGTCAATTTAATTGGTTTCCATGCTGTTTCATCAATAAATAAGCAAATGAATTCAAATTTTGAAGCTTGTCAGGCTGAAAGGAAGGGCTCGACCTGCACTGTGCTGTCACTCATCTCCCACTGGCCAGTCCTGTAATGCTGTTGACAATATCCCTATTACAGGCACAACCAAATACTTGGCCCCTGAAATCAGATTCCTGAGATACTTTGACATCTTGACTTCAGGTTATTCCTTCTGTCAGACTGGGCTGGAAAGAGAAACCTTTTCTGCAGGACAGGTAGCAAGAAACTGGGCTGCTGTGAATGCATCACGTTTTCCCTGCTGGATTATTTCAAGGATGAAGATCCAGCCTTGGACAGTGACAGTGCAAGTGGCAGTGCAGTCACAGCCTTCTGTAGAAGGAGTCACAGCAAAAAAGAATGACTGACAGGGATTTAGGGTTGGAAACCAAACTCCAATGGATTTCAAAAAGCCATTAATTAGTGATTTTCCATTGCCAGTGGCTTAGTGTTCTGTTCAAAACTGGCGGTTTCCTACTTTGCTGCCAGTCCCTTGAGCCACCTCCTCTTCTTCCTTTTAGCTGGAAATATATTGGATTTCAGTATTAAAATCACCACTTGAAATTGTAAAGATCTGGTTCACAGCAGGAGAGAAGTCTGGAGGTAAGGCCACATCACCCTGGGCATCTTTGTTATCCTGGTAATCTGGAGTTTGCTGGGTGACCTCAGAGCTCCTCTGTGCTTTGAGTGAGCACAAGGACATCTCACAGCTTTGTGTCAGGCTTTTTCCAGAAATTTCCAGACTGGGAATTGCAAAGCTTGAATTTCCTGTGTTTTAGCTCTATTTCAGTCCTTCTGCCCCTGTGTAGTTTTCTGCTGCCAGCTCTCAGCAGAGCAGTAGCAGCTTCCTTGATTTATTCCGGTGTATGTGCAGTTAATATGGCCATGGAAGATGCTGTAGAAGTACAGGTGAATAATTTTTGACTGAGGGAAAACTGGGGGGAATCTATTTGGAGAGGATTAGAGAGTATTAAATTAGAGGAAATGGGCCAAGATGACCCATTTAGATAGAAAGTTTCCAGATTAAACCACAGATACCGTTTAAAAAGGGTAAATGGAATTGTGAAGGGGAAAGAAGAAAATGGAGCCTTAAAAAAATTTTAAAAAGTTTGAATTCAAATAGTGATACAGTTAAGATGCAAGAGTTGCAAAACTGCCAGAGTAAGAGAGTAGCTGGGTTACTCCTAAGAGTAGGAGTTACCTGGGTGCAGTTACCATTTCACTGCCTCATTTTTACCCTTAGTAGGATGAGGTTCAGTGCTGGAGAGGAGTGTGAGCGCAGAACTCTTGATCTTGGCCTCACAGGAATTAAGAATTTATCTAAAACTAAGTCCTGTATCCAACACAGCTATATCTCTATTGGGCTCCCCATAAATATGGGAGTAATTACTTGAGCTTTGTAGTCCATATTGATTAATTAATATGTGTTAACAGTGAGCTATGACCATCAGTATGTTTTACATCCCTCAAAGTATGATTTCTGATAGAAGCAGACAGTTTCACTGTCATCACTTCAAATATACCTGAATTATCAGGTCAGTACTTATGAATTTAACTGCCAGCCATGGCAAGGATGTCTGGGGAGTGAGTAAAAGAAAATCAGGGTGAATAATGCAGATGGAGGAGGACTGGATCGAAGCCTTGTCATCATTTAGGAAAAACAACAGGAAGGAAAGAACAAAAGTGTGAACTCTACCAAGTCAGCACAGATTGAAGAGCAGGCACTGGACTTGGAGGGGCTTAGAAAATCACCACAGGCTGAGCTGTACCTGTCCAGTGTCCTTGAAATGTGACACAAAACAAGTTAATTAAACTCAGGTACCAGAAAATTCAGCTGATTTTCTCCTTTTGTCTTCAGTGGCGAGGTATTGTTTAAATAGTGAGTGACTCTGGGAGCATTCATTTGGCTTTTTTAGCCTCTTCAACTGAAACAATGTTCTGCCTGAGCTCTTGGTTTTACTCTAAGATAAACCAGATGAGTTAATGCATGATTTCCTGGTAAAAGTGACCTAAAGAAAAATTTTTTTGAATTGTAAAGTTTTTTTCCTCAAAAGGATTTGGCACAGCAGCCCAGGGAAGTGGTGGATTCTCATCTCTGGAGGGATTTAAAAGCTGTGTGGATGTGACACTTGGGGGCATGGGTTAGTGGTGGCCTTGGATGTGTGGAATGTAGACGGAGTCTTGTCTGTCATGCAGGAAATATCCCTGCTTCGTGTCTGGGTTACACAAAGAAATGTTTGTTGCTTTAAGAGCATTAATTAGGATATTCATTTCTTTCTGAAATGCTTTTAACTAAAGTAAAACTCCAGTATGGAAGCAACAGTGGCCAGAAGCCCATGGTTTTTGCTATTATGATTTATTTTCTTCAAGGAGACACTGTTATCTGTTCCTGAATTCTCCAAGTGTAATAATCTCTGTCTTCGCTAAGGCTATGCCAGTAATAGTGCGCTTGCAAACTGTTCTAATAGTGGAAAATAATTTGCTTTGTAGTTAAGCACAAAAGCACGAGTAGGTGAGGTTCAGCTGTTTGCTGGGGTTGGATTTTAGTTTTCTGAAGTAATCAATTTCTCTTTTAAGGAAGTGTTCTAGTTGTTAGTGCTGGTGGTAGATCCTGAAGAACGAAGGTGCCTGAAATACTTCAGAATGTCTCTTCATGTGTGGAAGAGGTGGTGGAAATCCTGGTGATGGCTTTGCTTGAAGGTTGCCCTACACCTTGTCATGTGTGATGCTATGGATAGACCCTCTATGTGTGGTGAGAAAATGCTCAAGAGTTTGGCCAGGCTCTTGTTTTGCTTTCTTGCCAAATTCCTGTGTGACTTTGAACAAATCACTTGGACTTGCCCAAAGTCCAGCCCCTCTCTGGGAGCTCCTGGTCTCAGAAATTAGTGTAGTGTTACTTTCCTGCCTCACAGAGATCTTGTGATTGGTGTATTTAGATACCCCAGGTGGCAGAACTAATGGGGAAGAGTTCTGAGATTCTGCCTGGATTTTAATAAAGAATTGGTCAAATTTTGAGGTTAAATGGAGGAGGCAGAAGACAGCACTGGACCCTGTAATCTTGATGGCTAAAAATGATGAATTATCATAAAATTCCAGAGTGGTTTGGGTTGGAATCCCAGAATGGTTTGGGTTGGAAGGGACCTTAAAGCTCATCCAGTCCCACCCCCTGCCATGGGCAGGGACACCTTCCACCATCCCAGGCTGCTCCAAACCCCATCCAGCCTGGTCTTGGACACTTCCAGGGATCCAGGGTCAGTCTGGTGTCTAGGGCAGGCCCATGTCTCAGTTTTATGGATGACTTTTTTAATGACTGTTTTGTCACATGGATTACACTATTTCAACGTTTTCATGGGATTGACTGTAACTAAAGCACGCAAGTCCTGCTTTGAGAGCTGTTACAGAGCTTATGTAGCCAAAGTTTAGTCTTTGGCTCTCAAATCCGAGAGCTTCTCCGCGCTCTTGGCACAGGTTTGGGCTTTGGGCCCTGGTTCAGCGCTCAGCTGCCACTACAGTTTTTCTCTCTGTTTGTTAGTCCTGCTGATCCCTCGTTCTGCCCTTGAATCCAGGCTCAGAGTTTGAATTCCTGCCTTGTTGCTGTAGAATTGCAACAATAGCAGGAAACCCAGATTTTGGAAGTAGGGAAGATTAGGGTTAGACAGATAAGGTGTCGGTGTGAATCAGTGTGTGCCTTGAGTAGAATTCAGAAGTATCTGGCTGCCAGCCCTGTGCTTAGTCAGAGGTCAGTCCCTTTTGTAAGACTTGGATTATGACAATAATTGCCATTTATATTATATTTTTGCCTTGTAAGATCAATCTCAAGTCCTCTCTCTCTTTCCCAGAGATGTAAAGCAGAGTAAGTTACTCACCCAAGTGACAAAACGGCTGGGTTTGCTCACTGCCAGCATCCATTAAAGTTATTTTATCAGCAGAGAATTTCAGAGAATAAGTGGAAGAACAGCTTGTCTAGAGCAGTGAGTCGGGGTTTGGGGCTCTTTAACCAGCTGAAAAACTTGAAGCCTCCTGAAGAAGCGATGTGTTGATATTCTGCTCTCAGCTTGCCTCCTCTAATTTGTGTAGCGGTGAGTATTTGATTACGCCGGATTTATTTTCAGAAGTTTCAGGCTGCTCTTATTAATTGTCCCCATTTTGATCGAAGGCGTGTGGCAGAGCTCTGCATTCCGGAGCCGCTGTTTTGCATTCCTAAACAGAGCTGGTGATGCTGAGGCTCCGTGCCTCAGCTCGGAGCCTGATTTTCCCTCCTTGCTGCAGCGCGAGGCTCTCGTTTCCCTGGGATGAGAGCAGTCATTACAAGAATTACATTTTGTTTGTGAATCAGGATGAATGGGAGTAGAGGCCCTTTTTTGAAAATCAGAACCCAGAGATGCAACTGCAGGAGATAATTATGCAAACGTATGGATGAGGATGGCTCTGTGTTCGTTGGCATGATGAGCACTTCAGGCCTGAGGTTTTTTTTCTCTCTCTCTCTCTTGAAAGCTGGTACAACTCCTCTGAAAATACTGGAGTTGCAACTGATGAGCATAAGTGATGAGTCAGATCCTTAATCCTCTGTTACGCCCCAGAATTCACAGCATCAGCTCCTGGGTTTGAAGGCAGCTTTGCTTAATATGGTGCAAAGTTTTCGGTGGTTCTGAAATATTTATATTGCTGTGAATCATCGAATCACGCAGTGGTTTGGGTTGCAAGGAACCTTAAAGATCATCTCATTCCAGTGGCAGGGATGCCACTCACTGTCCCAGGTTGCTCCAAGCCCTGTCCAACCTAGTCTTGGACACTTGCAGGGATGGGACAGCCACAGCTGCTCTGAGAAACCTGTGCCAGGGCCTTACCAGCCTCTGAACTGAAGGAGATTCTTTTGTGCAGTAAGAACAGAAAAGGCCAAAACTTGAACTTCAGAAAACTGGATGCTGTTATGCCCTAAATTCCCCAATTCTCTTCCAGCAGTGCTTTAGAGTTGCCCTGGAAGGGTCATGGTCTTTGCTTCTGGGTTTGATGATCCTTGTCTGTCTATTCCAACTCAGAATATTCTGGGATTTTTTTGGTGACCTATGTCAGCGCTGTTGGTGGAACAGCTGTAGCTCAGTGAAAGCCCTTCCTCTGAGCATCTTGTAAGAACCAGCTGCATCCTTTGGGATGGGGTGAAGGGTTGGATGGGTTCCTGATCAACCTCATTTCTCAGTGCCATCCCTGCCCATGGCAGATGAGCTTTAAGGTGCCTTCCAACCAACACCAGCCTGGGATTCTGTGTAGCAAAGGAAGGGCTGAATGAAGCCATGCTTGGCTCTGGATCTCATAAATATGTGTGGAAACAAGCCTGCATAACCTAAAACAGGGATAAAAAATTCAGAGTGGGCAGCTGGAAGTGGAGTTTCTTTGTAGTCGCTGGTTCTCGTAGGAAGCATCCGGAGCAGCGCTTCATGTGAATTCAGTTGTTGAATATCAGTCTGATAAACAAATTACATTGCTCTGGAAATAGCAACGCCATCCTTAATGCCTATTTTTAATATCAGGAGGACATCCACCTCCAGAGCTGTTCAGCCTGCAGTTCTCACCAGTAGTGGATGCACAAACACACAGGAAAAATCTGGCAGGTTAAGGAGTTCACCTTTCAGCTGTGATGGTAGTTAAAACTCTGGTTGAATTAATGAGTTGTAGAAAGTGATTATTTTAGCTGTGCACTTTAGAAGAACCTATTTCAGCTGGAAAGCCACATTTATGTCATAATTTTGCTGTTCCATTTAAATGGTGGGATAGCGTTGAGTGACACCAAGGAGTTGCCCGTGATGTTGTGAAAAATGCTGGTGCTGTAATAAATGAGATGACAGATCCTGTCCTTGTGAGCAGGACAGTGCAGTGCAGTGCAGGGGAGTCCTACCCTGTGCCGCGTGTCAGAGAAAGGTAAATGTTGGCATTTCTCCCCATCCTGCTCTCCTCAGTTGATGGGGCTTGATCAGAATCATTCTTAAACCAATTACCAGACTGAGGATCCTGTTCTGAACACTTTGGCTCTTGCCCACATCCATATTATGCAGATTGTATCAAATATAGGTCTTACAGCAAAAAGCACAACTGGTTTTGTCGGTCTTGAGCTCTGCTTATTAGATAAAGCAGTGAATTTTAATGGGAATTGGAGAAGGACCTCTGCAGAAGAGCATCTCCTCAGTGATGCTAGAGTGCTTCCTACTCATCTACAGTGAGTAGAAGAGTGGAAAAAATGATTTCTTGTGATCATTAAAGAGTCCAGAGCCATTTTCTGAAGTGTTAGAGGTGTTAAGGCTGCTGTCTGGCCTTATTCCCAAATGGATAATTGAATTGCTTTGAACTTCTGCGAGTTCAATTGGACATGGGCTTAGCTCGTAGCTGTTTTTATGGGATTATTCTGCTGTGCTCCATCACCTAGAAAGTTAAGTGTTGGGTAAATGATTCTTGTATTAGTGTGGGCTTGGGCTGTGAGAGTAGGTGAGAAACCCTTGATGTGTTTTTCCTTACTTTTCTCTGTACAGTGCAGGAAAATAAGGGAAGAGAGAACTCTGGCCATGTATCCCCACTGGACATCAGAGCAGTCAAACTGGGGAAGGAACCCCACATCCAAAGGGTGAAATTCATTAAATAAATAAAGAGGTTAAATAAACCTTGGTGGAATGAGAAGGAAAAGCAGTGCTGGTGAGAGCAGCCCCTGAACAGCCTCCACTCCACAAAATCCCCTTAGAAAGGGAGGAGTAGTGATATACTGGGCTGGTTGGGACCTCCTGGATATTTCATATCTACGGGTTTGGGAGGGAAAAGAAATCCCTTTTTATTTACCTCTTTAGAGTTCTCTCTTCAGTCTGATATTCAGGTGCATCAGGTGGCTTTTGGATGAGCAATGAAAGATGAGCATGAAGTTTTAATGCTTTAGAATGGTACAATTGGGCCATCTCCTTGGGAGATGATTGCCATGTTAGTGTAAGGAATGTAAATAAATTTGATACTACAGGCTACTTACTTTTTTTTCTATCATGACCTAAAGAAACTTTGTGTTAAAGGGCAAGATTCAGTTGTTAAAAAATCAGTCACTATTAGTTTTGAGCTTAATTAGAAATTTTCAGAGGTTTTGCTTGCAAAATTTCGGGGAGAAAAGTGCACAGCTGTTCTCCCTTGGTTATCTCTCCTTTTTTGGGAGTCTCCCCAAGGAAATTTGACAGCCCATTGTCGGTGGTGAGAGTATTGATAGCAGATAAAGCATGGGATGTAGAGGATATTTTGCTAGACAGGCAGCAAAGTTTGCCCCACAGCAAAGTCTCTCCACACTCCATGTTCTCAGGAAAAGTATTTTCCATCTTGATTTTCTCCTATACCCCCCAATCATTCTGCTTGTCTCTATCTTATTTTATTCCTTGCTACTTTTGCAGTTGATTGTATTTCACAAGGAAAAAGAGGGGGAAGTAAATTGAATTACAGGTAGCCAGAGGAGTGCAGGAGGATAAGAGGCTCTTACTGCAATGTGGGGGGGGATGAAGTGATGGAGAATATCCACTCATTAATGAGGTGAATGAAATTAGGGTGATTCTAAAATGGCTGATTTAATTAACTGCTTTGTAAATTGATCTTTAAACAGGGTAAGTTTATTAAAATATTTTAAAAAGGGAAAATAACCGAAGCCCTTCTCGAGTAACAGTTCAAAATAATGCTTGCTGTAGTTATTCATTAAAAAGTTTTGGATAGTTGGCAATGTTGGGGCATGTTCAGTAATACCACATTTTGCAATATTTGTTTTGGGGTTTTAATGGAAAATTCCAAGTTCCTGCAGTTGTTTTCAGTACATAAGAGTCCCTCAGGAGCATTATTTTGAGGTCTCATGGCCATGTAGAAGATGGGAACAGGAGTTCCTGGTAAAGAAGACCAATGAGATGTGTCACTGCAATATATGTTAGGTGTGCAAATATAAACAAGGCACTTTGGACATCTCTGTATGACATCAGTGTGACCAGCAGGGAGATACTCTAATTTTGGTGTTCTTACCTCTTAAGTGTTGAAAAATTACCCAGAAGTTGCCTTAAAACGGTTGGAAGTCTGTAAGAATTCTTTGCATGGAGAGGCAAATCAGATCATTGTTTTTTGGGTTTTTTTTCCAGTTGTCCACATTTTTCCAGTGGTTGTGTTAAACACAGTATCATGGAGTTAATTTGACAATAGGTTTGCTACTTTTGCATTACTTTCTGCAAGGCTTTAAAGTCCACTGATGAACAGGACTCCACAATACAAGTTGGAAGTCACTGAAAATCTTAGTCCTGTGGCCTTGCTCAGCAGCCTTTGCTTCCCTGTGAACTGAAATTCCCACACAAGCTCAGCTGTGTCAAAGAGGGAGAAATTGAGGCCAGAGTTCTTTCCCTTGTACGACCATGAGCGATGGGAGGTCAACCCCTGCCCCTGCATCTGAGAAATCTACACTTCATTAGCTGGAATTCACTAAAGGACACCTAGGATTCACCAAATCACTGTGTGTCATTCACTAAAGGGGATTCATTTGGCCTGGGCACCCAGATCCAGGAGCTGAGCCCTGGCACTTTAGACAAATTAGCAATGACACCCAAATTTTAGAGAGAATCGCTGGCCATGGCCACTAGCTGCTGCAGGAGGTGGTGAGGCCCTGGCACAGGTTGCCCAGAGAAGCAGTGGCTGCTCCATCCCTGGAAATGTCCAAGGCCAAGTCGAACAGGGCTTGGAGCAGCCTGGGTAGTGGAAGGTGTTTGGGCAGGGGGTGGAACTACATGATTTTACAGCCCCTTTCAATCCAAACCATTCTGTAATTCCATGATTTTGTGTTGCTTGACATTCTTGAAGCCATCTGGAAAGTCTTGGTTTTGTCAGATGGGAGTTTTTTAGTTCATGGGGCTACAAGGACAGAAGTTCTGGATTTCTGTGTCCGTGATAAATGGATGATTAAATAATTTAAAGTATGTTTTAGTATTAAATGTTGAAGAGTCTATAAAGTAGGAATTTTGAGTAGAGGTAATTCTGGTTGGTGGCTGTGACTCATCAAATTCTCCAGTTCAAACAAACAACTTGAGCACATAAAACTTGATATTGACAGATAAATGATCCAGGAAGTGGTGACATTAGAAATACAGGTAAGAAATGCCCAAACCAGGTGTTTCCCTGAGGAGGGATGAGCTGGCATATCCAGTGAAAACTACCTCAAGGCCAGATGCTTAAAGATATTTTCTGTTTGAAAACCGTGCTGCTCAGAGCTGTCTGTGATGAGTCAGTAAGTCTGTGTGACATTTCTCCCAAAGCTGGGAGAGGAGGATGGAGCAGCCCTGCCTCCCTCAGAGGCCAAACCTAGAACGATCCGTCTGCTTCCAAACACTCGCTGTCAAGCTCCGAAGGTCTCAGGGTTTGATGCCCCTTCCAAATTGTGGTTGTTACAATTCCAGTCAGTTGCAGGTCGACTGCTGCATTGCCTGCCGTGCCCTCCTGTGGTTCCAGCAGTCTGGGTGCTTGTCTTGTAAAATTTAAAATGGCCCGGATATTTCCAGTAATCAGTTTTCCGGAGAACAGCACATTCCCATTGGGCTGAAGTGCTGATGTGGGTATAGAACGTCTGTCTTCTCACACAGGCATTTTCTTGGATGGGAGTCATCCCCTTGCATTGTCCTCCTGCTTCCTTCTCCCATGAAACAATTGAAGGGGCTCAGTAGTTGCTGGACAAGGGCAAAGACGGAATTTTTTTCTCATTTCTGTATTTCCCAGGCTGCAGGTGGCATTTTTGTGGATTTGTGCATCCTGGCTTTGTCTTTAAAACTCTGCTTCAGCTCTACTCCAACAAGCCAGTTCTCAGTGTTGTTCATCAGCCCCAACTATGGATCTCAAGTGATTCCATGATTCCTGTTGGGAGCTTCTCTGTGCCAGGACAGAAATGGATATGAGGAGTCCTCCTCAGAATTTGTGGGGAGGAATAGGCAGCCCTGTCCTTGGAAGGTCTGTCAGCCTGACAGCCATCGTCCCTCTCTTGGCTTTCACAGGGTCCTTGGAATTCTTTCTCAACTTTCCTTCAGCTGTGATTTGCTCTGGCTCACAGGGATTGTACATCAGCTCTGTCACATCTCCTGGAGTCTGAGGGATCTCTTCACCCTGCTCTCCTGCAGGAATGGTAATAAACCCTTGACTCACAAGAAGGATGGAAAATGCCGTATTCTGCTTGCCAAGTTCTGCCTGCCCTCCATCTGCCATCCTTTCTTCTCAAGATCCAGAGTTCTGAAGGAGGAGATCTTGTTGTTTGTGTGACATTTGGGTCAGTAGCCAGGAGACTTAGGAAAGAAGAGCCATTAAGGGAGCATACTGTGGTTTTTTTCAGTTCCACTTCTGCGCTTTTCAGCAAATAATGTTCATTGTTGTGGCACCTCGGGAAGTTTAGGAGTTAAAAACGATTTTGTTGAGCCACCAGGATGGTTGAGTTACCTGAGAAGCCAGTCTTTGGAGGGGAAAAGGCTGAAGACTTATTTCTTTAAATGAAAGCTCTGGAGTAATTGGATGTGCTGCACTTCCCTTGTCAGGGCAGGCAATCTTTGACAACATTCAAGGTTCAAAAGTTCTTAACTTCAGAAATCCAACTTCAGTCAAATCAACTTGGGTCCTACAGGCCACTAGAATTTCCGCTGGGTGTGTTTTTATCTACTTTTTTTTTTTCAAGGTAGCAACAAAAGTTAGGGCAACTTGAACTCTTTGTAGTTAAGATTTGAAAGAGTTGAGATTCATAAATCTCACATCACTGGTTAAAACTTGTCCAGAAAAACTCAGATCTATAGCCACCACAGAAATGTGAGATTCCTATCTGTTGGGTACTTAACACTGGGCAAAATTTTGTCTGGAATCAAGTTGCAGCCTTAATTACTGAGCAACAACAGTCTCTGTAGCATTGATTTATCCAAAGCACAAGAGCACAAGCTGCAGGGTTGATGTAGGTGTGGGTAATGTCAGTAGAGGTCTGAAATGTTGTTGGAGCACTCCAAGGAAGATAAACCCTTCTGCTGCGTGGTGAGATTGACATTCATGGCAGGTGTCCAGCTGAGGTTGTTTGGAGGTAGATTTTGGAGCTGTCGTGTGTGTGTTTCTTTAAAAGTTTTGCACCAAAATTTAAACACCGCATTCCATGTGCCGCTTTTAGAACTTCCAAACTGAAGTATTTTGTATTTTACCTCATTTCCAGCCTGCTGGAAACCATGTCTCACTACACAGACGAGCCAAGATTCACCATAGAGCAGATCGACCTCCTGCAGCGCCTGAGACGCACGGGAATGACCAGGCATGAGATCCTGCACGCCCTGGAAACCTTGGACCGTCTCGACCAAGAGCATAGCGACAAATTCGGGAGAAGGTCTGGCTACGGAGGCGGCTCCTACAGCAACAGCACCAACAACGTCCCGGCATCTTCCTCCACGGCCACGGCTTCCACTCAGACCCAGCACTCCGGGATGTCCCCGTCCCCGAGCAACAGTTATGACACCTCCCCACAGCCTTGCACTACGAATCAGAACGGGAGGGAGAGTAACGAGAGGTTGTCTGCCTTCAACGGGAAGATGTCGCCCACCCGCTACCCCCTGGCCAACAGCCTGGCCCAGAGGTCCTACAGCTTCGAGGCTTCCGAGGAGGACCTGGACATCGACGACAAAGTGGAGGAGCTGATGAGGTGAGTGAAGGTCTTTGTTAAAAGGGGTTGGAGGAGAGAGGCGCCTCAGCGGGAATGGGTGCATTGGAAGAGTGCGCAGATAGGGATTATGGGGTGGTAAAATGTTGGCGTGGCGTGGTGGATGCCCCATCCCAGGAAACATTCAAGGTTAGGTGGCACAGGGCTCTGAGCAGCCTGATCTAGTTGAAGATATCTCTGCTTATTGCTATAGGTTTGGACTAAATGACCTGAAATGTCTCTTCCAACCCTCACCTTTCCATGAGGGTTTGATGAGGATGATCAGGAGAGCAGGAGCTGCTTCAGACAGTTGTTCTGCCAGTTGTTCTGCCAGTGCTCCAAGGTTCACCATCCCAGAACCTCTCACCTGCCTTGTGGAGGCAGCCCCTGGCCCTGTGTGGGTGTCCCACAATCTGACTGTTGAAATAATTTTTCCAAAAATTGGGATTGATTATAGAGCACTCGTTTTATTCAGGATTCTGATTAAATATCAATTCACGTGACTTCTCCTCCACTGTTTCACACTCGTTGTAATTCCTTGCATATAGAGGGAGAATAGGGCATCCAGCTTGGATTGGTCAGTGCTTCCCAGTGGGATCTGGAGAGGATGCATGTTGTTTGTTTATAGTTTGTGGCAGGGATTTGCAGGGTGGTGCAGGAAAATACAAATAGTAAAGAAGAAGAAGAAGTTTTCTCTAAAAGCCATTTGGGTGAGTTTTCTTCAGGGCTGACCTTCCTTTACTTTTAGCAGCTTCCTTTTCAGCATTATGGCAAAGATGAAAGGAGGGGATTATGCTCCTGAGGATGAAAGTCAGAGTCAGTGGGCTTTGAGAGCCAAAAGAAATAAGAGGAAAGGCCAAATGTCTCAAAACAATTTTGGTCATAATGTTGGAATTTATTCTTTTTTCCCCCCAAAACTGCACCCTTCCTGAAGTACCTATGGGAGAACTAGGGTCCATAATGGAAATGTGTAGTTTGGAGATTTGGAGATTTCAGGGAAAGATGTGGCTTTTGGAGGAGAGGATTAGAGATGAGCAGTAAGAAAAGCTGATCAGCCTCATTTGCTGTCGGCTGCAGGATGATGGAATTGTGCAGGAAGGGGGTGAGTACAGCAGAGTGCCAAGTTCCCATGGCTGAGGTTTGGGTTCCCGTGCAGTGAGTCTCAGGTAATGCTTTTAGTGCTTATTTAAACTGAAATTACTTGTGTTTGCAGGCTATGGAAGATGAGTGTTGGGTACAGAAATAAAAATGAACTCATAGCACAGAATTTGTTTTGCATTTACATCTGCAGGCTTGAGTCTGCCTTCAATGCAGCTAGGGCAGGAGGGGAGAAGAGGAAGGGAAATGTCTCACAAAACCTAATAAAGACTAGTTTTAATTGCCTGCTCTTCTCAGGAAGGGAGAGAGGAAGAGGAGAGGCAAAGTATGTGTTTATTGCAATTGAAATTTGCTGTGTATCACAGTACATGTGCGACCTCCAATTTATTTGCTTTTTAGCACAGTTTTAGCCACTTCTGGACTACCTGTGCAGACCTTTTTGTATGTAAAAATCATACAAAGACCTCAGTTCATTCAGTGCAGGCTCTGGACTTAGTAGGAGACTAAAGAAGGAATGTGAGGACAGAGGCTGCAAAAGGCCTTTTCCTTGGGATGCTGGAGGAGGTTGGTGTATGCATATTCATTTGGGTAACTAACCATGCAGCCCCTGCTATCCTTTATTTTTTATTTTTCTGCCTCATTTTTATGAGTAAGGTTTTTATGCTGCTATGAGAGATTTATTCATCCCTATGTAATGAAACTTTGTACATTCCATATGGCAGTGCTGCACCTAATATGAATTATATGGGACATGAGTCATCCATTCTCCTGCTATGGTGCTTTGATCAAACGTGATACTTGTTAAGAGTAGTGTCCAGCGCTGAGGCATTTGGGTTGTTTTAATGCCAGCTTTCCCCGCTCCCTTGTCCCCTAAATAAAGGAAATAAAGGCATTTTGCATCCTGCACTTTGGTCTGTCCCTCTTTTTGTGTGTGCTGTTGTTGTTTTGTTTTGGTAGGAGGGACAGCAGCGTGATAAAGGAGGAAATCAAAGCCTTCCTCGCCAACCGGAGAATTTCCCAAGCAGTTGTTGCACAGGTAACAGGTAAGAGCTCGGGGAGTCCTTTCCTCATTTTGGGAATCTCTGTGTCTGAACTGCCTGTCTGAGCACGGTGCAGATGTTGGAATATCACTTGGCTTTCTGCATTGCAGTGCAGATCTGTCAGCTTAGTCATGATAATGTATGCCTTTGATTTAAGACCCATTGTCCTGCACATCATGGAACTTCCCCAGTGAATCACTTTTTTTTTTTTTCTTTTTTTTTTTCCCCCTGTGGCTTGTGCTGGCAGATTTTATTTTACAGCATTATAATAAAGCCTGAAGTTCTTATCTTAAAATGAAAATGGTTTTCCTTAATTCGTAAATTGTTGTTGAGTGTGGCAAGTAGAAGTGTATCTGCATCTCTGGATATGGAGAGAGAGAGAGATAATGTGTAATTATATACTGAAAAGTATATGAATAGTCAGGGGACACAGCTATGGCTGGTACCGCTGCAGCCAGCAGTTGGAGGATGAGAGTTGGAAGTTTTATCCATCCTTTGAGTCACAGTTAATGAAAATGCAAAGGGAGGTTGAGGGATGACCAGACCAGCTCAGGTTTTACCTGGAAGGAGCAGCAGTTCTGGGTGCCCTGTGCCCTGAGCCTTCTCTCTCACATCCAAACGGGTGAAATCACTGCAGTGGTGCCACCTCTTCCCTCGGTGTGTTCCCAGAGCTTTTCAGAGAGGGTGACAAGGTCCTGTTGCTCCTCCATGGGGTGGGGTGTTACTATTTCTCCCTTCCAGGCACACAGGCCTTGTCTGGAACAGCCTCAGAATCATTTTGGTTGGAAAAGCCCTCTAAAACCATTGAGTCTGACCTCTCCTCCAGCTCTGCCAAGGCCACCACTGATTTGTGTCCCCAGGTGCCACATCCACATGACTTTTAAATCCATCCAGGCATGGGGACTCCACCTCTGCTTTGGGCAGCTGTGCCAGGGATGGACAGCTCTTTCCATGCAGTGATTGTTCCCAGTATCCAACCTGAAATTCTCCTGGCACAGCTTGAGGCTGTTCCCTCTCATCCTGGCCCTATTTCCCTGTCAGGGAGTTGTGCAGAGCCAGAAGGTCCCTCCTGAGCCTCCAGCCTGAGCTCCTTTCCTAGCTTCCTCAGCCCCTCCTGTTGCTCGAGCCCATTCCTCAGCTCTGTTCCCAGCCCTTCTTTTAGGATGAAGACTTGATGATAAAATTCAGAAAGCTCAATCCCATGTTGCATCTCTCAAATTTGTTAACTTTTTAACCCAAGATTGGATAAAGATCTTGAAATAGATAATTTTTAAGGTTCTCTGATGTCTGGGAATTCCAAAGCAGTAGGAAGGAAGTTGTTATTTTATGATATTTCCAGGGTTTGAAATGTCATAGGAACTTACCTGTCTGGGAGCTGTGAGTTTGCAGACGTGGCAGCAGTTGAGGTGGGCAAACAAACTGGTTCTGGAGCCACAGAGCCAGGAATTCCTTCCATGTCTCCAACTTTTCTGTGATCCTGGGTAAAATCACTTGTCTTTTCCTGGTCTCAGTTTCATCTGGAAAATCATGAGATTACAATTTGTGTAAATTGTGTAAGGGATTTATTTGCCTTATCAGATGTTAGCACTAATACGTCAAAAATTAATGTGTGAGTTGCTTAAATTGTACCTGAACTCTAAAATTTTGGTAGTTAGTGGGTCAGTCTCCTGCTTTTGTTCATTCCTTGCCTGAATATAGTCCTGGAAGAACTCACCTCTGAATTAACCTCCCTGTAGCACCCAGCAAGTCAGGCTGGCCTCCCCTGCAAGACAAGTAGTGCAAAGAGAGGAAAACTGCACAAAAGGAGTATTTCCAAAAGCGGCCAATGGTTTTTTTTTTGCCACATGTGACTGAATCAGAATCACCACTCTAGATCCAAGTCTGTATCAGTGAAAGGAATGGATCTAATTATAATTAACTGTCTTGGTGCATGTGTTTGATACTGGGCAAGAAGCTGTAGGAAAGGCAAGACCAATCTCTTCACATCTGATCCTTTCCCTTCCTCCATCCTGAGCCTGTTCTCTTGGATTTCAGTGGGGCATGAAGTTGGCATTTAGCCTTTGGGAGCTCTCACTGTTTCCTCCTGTGAGTAAATGACACCAACCATGCACTTGAGACGTGGCTGACTGAATTTCACACCCGTCCCACTCACACCTCCTGTGTAACACGAGGGGGACCCACAGTGTGCTCACAGAGGGACCAGAGAAATACTGCAGGGTGTCAGTGGGACAGAATCAGGACTGAGATGAAAGCATTGTGTTACTGTCTTGTTTTCAAGCCAAACCCATGGGAAACCAGTACATCTTTGCATCTCAGTCATCCTCCCTGTGCTTGGAGGGAGCTGTTTCATTTTAAATAAACCCCCCAGCCTTGTGTAAGCAGATGTGTAGCACTTACCTGCCACCCTTAAGTACATAGTAGTGGCTTATCTGAGAGAAATGGTAAATCTCAAAGAGATCCTTGGAAGGACCAGATTTAAGAGTGTGCTCAGCTCTAGCAGGGAGAAACATCAGCTTCCTCTCAAAAGCAGGGAGTGGTGAGGTGTGACAGAAATAGCTCGGGACAGAGATTCAGAGCAGAGCGTCCCAGGGCTCTCCTTTCCAGAGCTGTCTCAGGCCTGATGAGTGCTGGATGACTCTGAATATTCTTCAGATGCCTCCAACATCCCTTTCAGCTGGTGAACAGACTCCCAAGGAATGTCTGGAAACTACTTCTGGCTCAGTAAAAAAACAGTTTGTATAGGCAGAGGCTTTGCAGGGTGCATGACCCCAGATGGCATCGCCTCAGGATTTACAGCCTTAGTCTTACTGATAAAGATTTTCTGTAAAAAGTTACTTGTACAAAAGAAAAATTAGAAAAATTAGCTTTTAGTGTTCATCCCTTCTGCTCTGGGAAGAGACAAGAAAGAAATGAAAAATTTATGCTTGGTTCTGTCCAGGAGAGTGGCTTGGTTTGGCTACCTCTGCTGGCAAATTTTCCTTTCAGCCTCTACCAATTCTCTGTTTCCCCAGTCTTTATGACCTTATTTATCCCCATTCTGTAACTTGCCATGTTCTGTCTTTGGTGCAGAAACCTCTACTGCAGCTGTGACCCCTTGAAGCCTCCTTTTTACCTTATTTTGTTAATTCTTTGAACTACACTTTTATTCAGAAACAGATTTCTCCTTTTTCCCATCTTAATTCTAACATTGCAAAGCACTTACAGAATCCATAGTCCTACATAGCATCTCTGCATCAGTAAACAGCTTTTTCTCTTGTTTTTCCTGCTGTAGCACAAGGCAAGTGATGGAGGGGGAAGGATGCAGGAGAGAGGAACACAGAGCTGAAGGTTAAAGTCAGCTGTTGGAGTAGAAAAATGTTGAGGCTCTCTTAATCCTTATAAAATTTCCAGGAACTTTAAAAGCCATTTAGATAATGAATCTGACAGGAAGAATTAAACCTGGAAGACATTCTACAGGACTGCCTGGTGTATGGAGAGGACAAGGCAGGTTGGAAAATAGTAACGGGGTATTAAAAAGTGACTTGAAAAT
This sequence comes from Anthoscopus minutus, assembly GCA_013399455.1. Lineage (NCBI taxonomy): Eukaryota > Metazoa > Chordata > Aves > Passeriformes > Paridae > Anthoscopus > Anthoscopus minutus. Next base: position 264,447 of record VWYI01042049.1, read on the forward strand.
AAAGGGAATGATTGATAGGAAGCAAAAACTTAGCATAACACTTACTAGTGCTGGTCCTAAAAACAGGAGCTGCTTTTTATAGAAACTTTTTAAATGGTGTCTGTAATAAGATAAACAAGAAGCACTTGGGTTGGGCTCTGTATAAATAATCTCCTACTGATAAGAAAAAATGACAGTATAAACAGGAGCTAATAATAGTTCCTGCGGAATTTCCTATCCTGGTGTTTGGAGCTCCTTTTAACATCACTGCAGCCTGCTCAGGGAGGGGGGTTCAGCCCCACCAGGGGCAGGTGAGCTGCCAGATTTTTATCAAATATAGTTTGAAGTCATGTGTTGCTTAAATTGCCACAAGAATTGTGCTTGGGCACCAGGTTATGGTCGGGAGGCGAAGGATGGAGAAATGTAAACTTCTCTCAGAGATGCTGCCTGAGCTTCCAAAGTTAGATGGAGGGTGGGGAAATGTTTTCAGGAACTGATGTCTTTGTGTTCTGCAGTAAAGGAGATAGGGAGGAGAGCACAGGGATAAGCCCTCTGCAGATGGGCTAAAATGGTTTGATGGATGATGCCTCTGCAAGATTTGGAAATATTACCTTTCCTGTTTTTTACACATAGGGAGTGAAGGAATAAAAAAAACCCCACTCTTATTTTCCTGAGGTTACAGAGCAGAAATTTCAATTCAGTTTTCTCAGTTCTTAAAAACATAAAAACCAAACCACCATTAAAAAAAAAAAACCCAAACCCATCAAAAGTAAAATGCAGAAGTAATTTATTGGGTTGTTTTTAAATACACATAGAGCCTTCCAGGGTGCAGTTCTGGTGCCCTTCCCAGTTATTCCACTTGTACAACCCAGCCCTGTCCTCCTGTCTCTGCCTTAATTGATAGGGCATCTCCAGGACTTGGCTTTAGATTATGCTAAACACAACGTGCAGTGGAGGGCAGCCTTGGAGCACTGCTGGAACAAATAAAATCCCCACAGGTTTGGAACCCACACACGGGGATGCTGAGCAAATGCCAATACACAGGGAAATTGAACTATTTCCATTGTGAAAAGAATTCAGAAAATTCCTGAATTACTGATCATCTCAACTGGCATGAAACTGCATTTTGAGAAACATTTTCCTTCATGTTTGGTTTTTTTTTTAACGCTCATGACAACACAGAGATACATTTTTCTATGATTTTGATCTTTGCAGGTTTTCTGTAAACAAGCTTTGCTAATCTCCTAAATTGATAGATGTCCTTTGCAAGCGCTTGTTCTCTGAATCTGGGACTTTGCTTACAAAGTGAGGAATTTAAACAGGCAGTTACTTTCTTCTCCAGGTCTGATGTATTCCAGGTGCTTCTGAAAACCTCTCCTGAAAGAAACATTAAAGAAATGCAAAGCAGAGCTGCTGAACAAATCTGTCTGTGAAGGTGAAAACCAGATCCCAAAGACTTGATGAATAGCAGAGTTGAGGGTTAAGAGCAGGTTTGAGCTGCACATGGCAGTGGCCTTCTCTTGATGATGTATTTTGCCATTTATTTTCTGTGTTTGGTGGGGAAACTCTCCCCAGATGAGTTGTGTAGGAGACAGCAGGGCTGGCCAGGGGAGTGAGCGCAGACTGTTTTGTTTCTCACTGGGGGGAAGTGTGACCTGCTGTGGGAAGGAGTGAATGTGACACAAGCATCTGAACTGCAATAATCCTTTGTGGATACCACTTTTCCTTTAGTATTTTCTGTGAGAAAGCTGCTGGTGTCCATAATCAGGTGTGTTCCTGGCCCTGCTGATGCTGAGCTTGGAGCACCACAGCCCTCCTTGGTGTCTCTGCTTCATTTGGAGACTGAATTCCCTCAGCGCAGCTGGATTTTCACTACTCCAGAGAAGTTATTTCATTAATTGCTTCTGGCAGCAGGATGATTTCTTTTTTCCTGCCACTGCAATTCCCTAAAGCAGCGTGTGATTAAAGACATGACAGGAGGGTCCTGGTGTTCACTGTCCTATGAGTCAACAGTGTGAAACCCACTTGAGATGCCAGAAACTCTGACATGAAAATTTGAGGGGTTTCTTACACTGAAGGGAGTTAAGGATGGGTTGGGATCCCACTGCACTGGGAGATCTTGGATGAATTCTTCTGGAAGACTTTGCATGTGACCTTGGGTTGGTGAAGATGTTGGGATATGGTTTTGGGGCCTCTAAACCTTGATGTGATACAGATAAATTTTATGCCTTAAAAACATTTTCTAGCAGCAGCTTTATGAACTGTGAGGACTCACAGTAAGTCAGAGGCTCAGCTACAGCAGCTAAATGACAGCCACAAAAGGATCCCAGCACAGATCCAGCTCTGATTGGGAGAACTTTGATGCAGTTCAGGACATTTGCACAGTGCAGTTTGTGGAAAGAAGCATTTTATAATGAAAGTGGCACAGGTTGGTCTGGAAGTTGGTGTCTGCCCCATCCCTGGAAACACATTCAAGGTCAGGTTGGACAGGGCTCTGAACAACGTGATCCAGTTGAAGGTGTCCCAGCTCATTGCAGGGGGTGTTGGACTAGCTGACCTTTAAAGGTCTTTCCAAATCAGATTTTTCTATGATTCCATGAAAGTGGACATGGCAAGACCCAGCTTGAGATTTTTGGCTCCTGCTGCTGTGCCTTGCCCTCAAGCACGTTGTCTGGTGACATCTGTGCCACGTGTGACAGCGTCAGGCAGCCTCTTGAGCAGAATTTGGATTTTCCACTCATGGCAGACATTTCATCCCTATTTTTAATTTTTATCTACCAGTGCTTTGTGTTTGTATCTTAGGTTGTTATCCAAACACTCAACACACACTAATTCCACTGCAATAAGTGTAAGTGGACCATAGTAAACAAGTAAATGACTGGAGCTGTTATCCAGTGATTAATTAATGGGAACAGGGCAGCCAAAAGCAGTGAGACACAAACCTTTGTGTCCCACAGCCCAGGATAAGAAATGGCTTTTATTAATCATAATAGGTCAAGAGCTGCAAATTTTCAAAACTGGTGATCAGGCATGCAGATCAGGCAGGGTTTCAGCTAGGCTGGAGCCTCGTTTTGGGCCAGAGTGTTATTAACTTACACTGGCTTTTGGTATTAACTTGTGTGCTTCCAGTTACTTGATGTAAACTTGGCAGGGTCTGAGGGTTGTGTTTGGTTGAATAATTCCACTTCCCCAGTAGTATAAACTCAGTTTTAGATCCCTGTGGGCCCTGAGGGTAGGCAGGTCTTGGCTGCCCCAGCTGTTCCTGAACTCTGTCAGTTGAGGGCAAGGCAATCTCTGGGAGTGGATTCTGGGAAAATCAGGGTCTGTTTTGTGGGCACAGCTCTGCTGAACAGCAGTGAGCTGCTGTATCTGAAACAAAACACACCCATCTTTCCCCCAGGACAATTAAAACTTCATAGCCTCCAGAATTCTATTTGAGGAAAAACAATTACGAGTACAAACCCAGTGATTTTAAAAATCTGGTTGATGTAAACCCAGCTGAATATGATACCTGAGAGTCAAGTTGAGACATTTTGAAGTTAACTACCTTCAAGGCACACAAAAAAAGCGCAATAAACCCCCACATTAAAAGTGCTAAAACTACAGGGGGCTGTTTTTCAGGAGTTAAATATGATTATGAGAGCTTATAAGACCTTGATGCATCTCTAGAGGTGAAGGGAGGTAGTTTGGGTTCTGTGTGCAAACCAGCCTCTACCTGCCTGGGTGATATCACCTGGCAGGTGGTGGCACAGGTGGTGTTGGCAGTATATTGGTACTTGGAGCACCTCCTAAAACTGAACTTCTCAGGAGAGTTTGGATGTTGTTAACCTGTTCTGAAGGGCCTTGTGGAAGGCACAGGGAGTTCTGAAGTAGTGCTTCAGTTACTCAGCAAATTCTGCATTTTTGACATTTTCAGATGAACCTATTGCTGACCTCTTCATGTACTTCTAAACCTCTTGTTTTATTTAGTTCTTCTGCTGATCACTTTTTGCCATTACTGCATTGATCCTTCATTCCCTGTCACACTTTGGAAATAACTGTATTAACTTCTAGGAATTTTTTCCCCTTTCTCACTGTTTTTTAAGAGCTCTTGCTTTAAAAACTGCAGTGTTTTGTCCCTCATCATGCCTGGGTACCTCGAGCTTGGCTCTTGTTTTGCTGACAGACAGCTGCTCTTTCTGGTTTGCTTTCTGGCCATTGTTATAGCTGCTGACAGTTGGTTTGCTCCATTTTTGGGCTGATGTGATCTGTATCACATAAACTGTTTCCTGTGTTTAGTTCTCTTCTTATTCAAGCATTGAATGATAAGGGTTTCCTAACAATCATTATTTATAGATAATAGTGGAGAGGGGACTTGTTCCCATTTCTGCAGATGTAGTTTAGGAATCAGGGAAGGTGTGGACATTTCTAGTCTGTGATAGCTTTGGCTTCCCAGTTTTTACCCTCTTTGCTTTTGGGCTGATTATAAAGATTCCAGTGTGGTCCTTGAGTAAGATTGAACATAACCCCAGGGAGAAATTTGGGCAGTTTGGGACGGAGCATGGAAGCTTCAACTCTACTTTTCCTGGGATTGAAACATCACAAATTCCTGGGCTTTGTAAGACAGCGCCTTTTATCAGTAGATAAACCACTTGAAAATGTTTGGTAAAGAAGAACTTTCCTCTTTCTCTCTTTTTTTGTTCTGTTGTGGTTTTTCACAGGTATCAGTCAGAGCCGGATCTCCCATTGGCTGTTGCAGCAGGGGTCGGACCTGAGTGAACAGAAGAAAAGGGCATTTTACAGATGGTACCAGCTTGAGAAGACAAATCCTGGTAAACAAATGCAGCCTAAACATCTCCTGCTTTTTGTTTATGGAATGGAAGCCTTTTGTTCATTAGCACTGCTGATTCACTTCTTGGGGTCTGGGATACTCCAGAGCATTCTCCCTCTGACCAGGTTAATTTTTAGGAGGGCGGGAACAAATCTGATTTTTGCTTGGCAAGAAATGATGCAGAGCTGTCTGTCCAGCTCCTCAGCCACAGATTCCTGCCCTGCTCTCCCACCACTCACTAAATCTGGGAATCAGTAGCTGCCAGTGAAGCTGTAATCAGTTAACATGAAATATAAGATCTACAGAATGAACAAACAGGAACCATTCAAATGGCTGCATAATATAAAGTTGCAGCAAAAAACCCTACACAGTTTTTCAGAGAGGATCTTCAGAGGGTTTTGGGTTGGATCTCAAGCTCACAGGTGGGGTGTTGATAGAGTGATAAGCTGGAGATGTGTCTTTCAAATCCCACCTGCCTCTCCAAATCTCAGTATAGATCTTGAATACAGAAAGAGAAGTAAAGCTCCTCATTATCTTTAACTAACCAGCAATCTTCAAAATCACAGCTGAATTAATTTCCTTGTATTGTTCTTCTCCACAGATATTGTTTGACCACAGTTCTTATTTTCCCCTTTTAACAGTTTTATTGTAAAGATCAAAATATTTATGTTTAATTTCCTTTAAACATTGGCTTGATTAAATTAACTGTGTAATTGTTTCAAGGAATTTAAAACTCAGGCTCTCCAATGTGAACTTGGCTTCAATATCCAGAATTCTATTAAGAAAAATTCCAGTGGAAACAGAGCCTCAAAACTTCTGCTTTGTGTGTAAACTGAAAATCAAAAGGCTCCAGCTGACAGTTGGCCTGAGACTAACTCAGATCTAAGTTGAGTGGGTTCAGAGGGACAGCTGAGCCTCTTTTTTCTGTGAAGTATCTTAAGATGTTGATGCTTCTTTTTCTTAAAGTTGTTTCAAAGAGTAAAAGTGCCAAGAAGCCTTGGTTTTTGCACTGGCTGGAATTGTGATACTAAGGATCAGCACAATTCCTGGGTACAACCATCCAGTACCAGCTGCTTGGAAAGGCTCAGGTTTTACTCTACAAAGTAACTCCCAGACATTTTTCTTTGATGAAAGGTGTTGCCTCCAAAGTAGTGGAGAAAACCTGAGAGTTTTTAGGAGGTGCAAAAACCACCAGAACCCTCTCCAGGTGAAACCTATTGTGTGGATTTTTCCCAGCCTTGCATCCTTTATTTGCAGTATCACATGAAGCTGTCTAGGAAATAGTATTTTGTGGTAAAAACAGAACCCTTGTTCAGCTTAGCTCTAAAATCTTTACCTCTTCCTCTTTGCCTTCTTTTTTTTCTCCATTTCCATGAGCTCACATCTAGTTTGTCCTTTTGCTCTTGAGAGGTGTCTAAGGAAGGAAGACTTTCCACACTGAAGGTGATGGCTGAAATTGAAATGAATCAACATTAACTCTGCTTTAGACATGGAGAAACTCCTCCAAGAGTGGTTGTTTGATGTAACCTTTTTCCCAATGAGAGATCTTAAACAGCATTTTCAAGGAATGTAAAAGGCACATTGTTCCCTCTGCCTTAGCTAAGGGACTATTTGGATGCACTTAAATTCCTTTTAGAACCAGAGAACACTTGGTTTCTTTTTAGAGGCTGAGGTAGAGGGAGGAGCTTTCAGTTTTCCTGTTGCTGTCAGGAAAATCCACCTGAGGAAAATGAGGTTATATTTATTTATTCACTGTAGGATAATTCTCTGCTTTGAGTTATTGCCATCTATTATATTGCAGGTCAGATCAGGTAGCCAAGAATAATTAACATGGCTTTGAGCAAGTGTGTAAAGGGAGGTACCAACCTTGTCCTGAGAATCCTGGATTTAAATCACTGTTACAAAACCAATCTGGAGCTGAAGTTTGGGTACTACTACTAAGTTTGGGTACTACTACACAGTATCCTGTGATTAGTAGACAGAGTAGCTGGTCTGGTGTCCTCCTTAAAGACAAAAAATGAGGAAATCAGTGGAGCTTCCTGCCATGTTCCCAAAAAAGTGATGCCATCACCACATTCTCTGTAGGGTGTGAAAGATGGAAGAAACTTGAGAGATGAAATGGCTGCCATTTGGGTATTTTTCTAGTTGCTTGCTTACTAAGAGGTGGCATTTTGCTTTCTGTTCTCATACATCCCATCTTTTCCAAATCCGGTTGCTGGGAGGGAAATCTCAGTCCTTTGAGAGACAGTCAGGTCTGTGTGCAGAAGGACCTGCAGGTTTGAGTAATCAGAGGGTAAAGTGAAGCTTTTGGGAGGGATTGGTTGCCCAGTTTCCATAATTCCTTATCTTGAAAAACTGGATCTTCAGAGTAAATCCATTTTTTGACTGAATTTGTGTAGTAATGGGAAGAAAACCTAAAATTGAAACAGTTTTGAAGGCCTAGGGCAACAGATGTATTCCATTTCTAAACTGTGAAGGGGAAATAGTTTGTGTGGAAAGGACTGGACATCTCTTGGCAGACTTTTCCCTTGGCTCTTCCAGTTTTTCTCTGCAACTTGTAGAATTCACCTTTTATCTCCCTTTCCCATCTCCTGGATAAAGGTGAGACCTTTTCCTGTGGCTGACACCCCTGCCTTGCATTCAACTTCTCACAGCAGAACCTGTCTTTTTCCTATGCTGCAAATTATGACTTAAAAATATATCAAAAGAGATTTTAATTTTTTTTTTTTAAAATGTGCTATGTGATGCTTTAAATCACCCACAACATCTGCTAACCAAAGGAGTTGGTGCTGGGGAGCCTTAGGGCAGTTTTAGGGCGTTGCTGGTCCTATATGGAAGAGACTCAGCAATTCCATCCCTTCCATTCTTTTCCAGCTGGCTTTGAGCTCTTGAATGTGCTGTTTGTAATGTGCCTGGGTTTGATTGCTGGTTTGTTTCTGCATGGGCTGTTTCTGCATTTCTCCTGTCCTTGGTGGTGGGTGTTCAGACAGCACCAGACTGGAATGTTGCAAAGGAGACTTGAAGTCTCATGGAACAGGAGGAAAACACCCACTTGTCCCACTGTATGCAATACTCTTGCTCAAAACAATGTCTTAATCAATGTTTTCTTGGTAGGAGTGATGTCAGAGTTAATGGCAGTGCTGTGAATTCCAGTGTGCTACTTATTGTAAATTTTTCTGGAAGGAGTTGCCAGTTAGGGTGAAAGGCAGTTTTGTTTTTTTTTTTGTTGGAGGGAAGAAGTCAATGCTAAATTCAGGTGTTTAAAAGGACTTTATTCCAATTAACAGGGATGCTTTTATTTAGATGAAGCTTTTTTCACACAGGCACCACTTGCCTGTCCTGTGTTTTGTGGAAGACTGAGAGCATTTTGGAAACAAATTTTATATATTTTAGAAGCTGGTAGTGTCCTGCAGTGTTCTCACTATTCTTTTCAGAGCCCATAGGTTTTAAATAATTTTTTTTTCTTTTTTTTTGTAGATTGGTAGTTGTTAGCCTGATTAATTTCCCTGGCTCTGGGTGTTGGGCAGTGTGGGAAGTTTGTCATGGAGTAACTTCAGCTTGTCTCTTGCCTCTGTATAGTGCAAACTGAAGCTGGCACCTCGAAATGATGCATTAAAGTTACAGATGGGTACAGACTGCTTCCATTTAGGCTGGCTATATATTTCTGCCACTCTTCTCTAATAGGAAGGCAGCTGTGGTCACCTTGGAGAGAGACATGGGCTCTTCCTCCTTGAACAAAAGGGAAAATGAAAGGGAGTTATTATCAGGATGTAGCATCTCTTTTGTTATTTTCGCAGCGGCTCTTGTTTAGCTATGAAAGAAAAGCCAACCCAGAATCAGGGGCTGGCTGTCCCACGAGGTTTGCTCTGGGAAGGGATGGTTGGTGATGTGCTGTCCCACAGAGCTGCAGAACAAACAGGCCCTGCTCTGCTCCTTTTCCTCCCCTCCATGGGCTCTGTAGGGAACCTTGTGCTGCTGCTGATTTCAACCCAGCGTGGCTCGCTCTGACCAAGAGGTGTTTATTGTGTGATCTGGGGTCAGCCTGGCTAAAAATACAGTGAGGCATCTGTTCTTATCAGGATAATGTACAGTAGGTACTTGCTGCAAATGAAAACTTGCCAGGAAATGGTTTCTTGGAGCTGGGAGATGCCTGAGGCTTTCTGTGACCGTTCTGTGGCAGGGCCTGCCTGAGCCCTGGGATGGGGAGCAGAGTGCATGTGATACTCTTAGAGCAGCTCCCTTCCTTCAGGATGGGCTCTGGGATGTGCAGGCCTTGGCCAGGAGGAATTTTAGACGTGGATAGAGCTGCATTCCAGTTGGAGAGCACCTTTCCCACCTCCTCTCCCCTAAACCTGCCTGCAGCATCCTCAGTCACACAAAAAATTTACAGAGAAAACCCAGAGCTGTAGGAGAAGGTGCTGAGCACTGGCAGGGAGTGAGAGCTGTCTCCTTTCATTTCTGTGTGTGAAAGGAGTTCTTCCCAGGCGGTTCACCTCTGCACCCCTCAGAGGTGTCTTGCTGTTTGATGCATACACTGAGAACCTTGTACTGTGTTTTCTCCACTCTTCTGCTCAGGAGAGAAGTTTCACTTCTCCTTAAAAGCTGTTTGAGGGGTTTAAAAAAAGAATCTGAACTGGTGACTAGGATGTAACTTGCTAAGTTATAAAGAAGTCGAGCTGGGTGGTGAGAATATTGAGATGGAATGTTGGAACAGCAGAATAAACAGGAGCTCATTGAAGAGAGGGGGATGAGGAAAAGCTCCATGGGTTTCTTATCAAATGTGAATATCATAAATGATAAATTTGGGTTCAGAGTAATCTTATTACACCCCCCCTGCCATAGGCAAGGACACCTTCCACTATCCCAGGCTGTTCCAAATCCTGTCCAACCTGGCCTTGGACGCTTCCAGGGATCCAGGGGCAATCCCAGCTTCTCTGGGCACCCTGTGCCAGGGCCTCCCAACCCTCACAGGGAACAATTCCTTCCCAGTATCCCATCTATCCCTGCCCTCTGGCAGTGGGAAACCATTCCCTGTGTCCTGTCCCTCCATCCCTTGTCCCAGGCCCCTCTCCAGCTCTCCTGGAGCCCCTTTAGGCATTGGAAGGGACTTGGAGCATCCCATGTTGCCTTTTTTCCACATTTACCCAAGCCCATTTTGTGGGCTCTTTATGTATTCAGATCCTCTCTTGCTGTGTGGGGATACTTGCTTGTAATTCTCAGCATATTCCTCTCTTATCTGCTGCTGATATTGATGTTACCCCATAGAAAAGAGAAATGGCTAAATTGATCTAGGAAGGCTACTAAAACAAAAAAAGTGTGTTATATTCAGTACGTGAACATACCTATAGCAGCAGCAGAAAATTTATGCTTTTAATGCAGATTTTTTTTCAACCTTTGTCTGAAAAATCTCAGGCAACTTTAGTGGAAGGATTCTGCATCACTTGCCTAGATGTGAGGCATCACTGGTACTCCTGTACTCTCCCTGTGAAATCAAATCTTCAGGTAGGGAAAGCATATTGCTAACACAGTGCAGGGAAAGCTAATTTCATTTCCTGATCTCCCCTGCCTCTTTTTAAAATTTTAATTTTTGTTTTAAAGTTTTTGAAGTGTATTTAAATAAGCCTGGCAACTTGATAGCCACCCAGCCCCCTAAACTGTGCAAGTAGCAGAAAGACTAGATAAGGAGCTCTCCTTGAAATGGCCTCCCAGTAAATTGGCACTATAGGAAATATTTCATGTTTCAATGGAACCAAGTAATCTGTGTAGGCTTGTTAGCTGGGAATTAGGGGAGAGGCACCATGCCTTGTGTGTGTGAGGCAGAGATTGTGGGCTTCACTTCCTACTGACTCCTCCTGGGGAACATTTGTAAATTATTTTGGGCTCCACTACCTAACACAGATGCAAGCCCGTGGCAGGAAGGGAAAGACTCCGTGTGCATTTCTGGAAAGGAACGCAGCCAAGTGCCTAAACAGCTCATTTCTTGCTTTCTAGCTGTAGGAATTTATTTATTGGTTAAACCCTTAGGTTCCCTTGACCCTTTCACTCCTCTGTGTATTAGAGGAGCAGTGTTGTTGCACTAACACTGTGTGTTTTGATGATTAAATCCCAACCATTCTGATTGAGCCTGAGCTCCCAAAGGGATTTGCTGCTCTTGAGTGTGCCCAGCACTGTGAGCAGGGCTGCTGCTTCTCCTGGATCTGTCCAGGCTGGCTCAGTGCAGGAATTCCACTGGAACCCAGGATGCTTATGGGATATAGGTGGTGATTTATCTTTTCATACAACTTTTTTTTTTCCCCTTTTTTTTTTGTTGCACACTTGAACAGCTCTCTCTTCCCTGCAGGGGAAGTCACTGAGCACAAAGTTGTCCTTCAGGACACACCCTGGTTTCTGTCCTTGTGTCCTGTCCCAGGTTCCCATCCTCACCAAGGGATGTAGGAAAGATCGATCTCCCAGAGTGTCTTGATTTATTTATCTTGATTTATTAACTGAGAGGCTGTTGTGGAAAGGATCAGGAGTAAGTTTCAAAGGGGCCTTTCCTGAAGGCATTTTGCCAAATCCTGTCTTGTGCCTGATGCTTTCCAGCACAGACTCACAGAAAGGAGAAATACATCCAAAGAAGGGGAGCAGGAGAGGAAGGTTGTGATGTTAATCTGCTTGCAGTGACTTTTTCAGGCACCCTGGCACTCGTGAGCCCATGTTTGCCCAGGCCACAGGGTGTCTTTCTATTGGTGGAGTTGCTTCAGGTATTTTCTCTGCTCTTTGGACACACTGAAATACCTTTGGTAAAAATTTCCATTTTGCTTCCTGAGACTGCTGTATAATTAAATAGAATTATACATATGCTATTTCCTATTTTGTGACAGCTGAGGTGGCAGCACAACCTAAATGAATGCCAGCTGGGGCACAGCTCACCCTTTCTGTCTGATCCTTTTCCTCTTGATGAAGACAGGACAGATTTTCCTAAGTGCCCATCAGCTCCCTGGATTTCCATGGTCATCCTTGTTCTGCCATGGAGGTTGGGAAATGGGAATTCTAGCTGGCTTGGTGCATCTTTAAGTTCTTTGATAATACTTCATATATTTTTTTTTTCATTTTGAATAATTTCATCACCTGTCTTAATCTCTTTTTTTTTTTTTTTCACGAGCAGGAGTGGGAGGACGGGCCTGACTTTTAACCCTCTGGGAAACACAGTGTTTATTGTCCCTAGGGGCTACACTAAGCATGAGACCCGCTCCCATCCCAATAGAAGAGCCAGAATGGAGACAGACGCCTCCCCCAGTCACAGCTACCTCTGGGACCTTCAGACTACGGCGAGGCAGTCGGTTCACGTGGAGAAAGGAGTGCCTGGCTGTTATGGAGAGGTAGGTGGTGGCTCCCCGAGGGGGTTTGGAGATGGGAGTTCTAAAGCCAAGGCAAGGGTCCTTTTCCCTGCTCTGGTGAGCACCAGCGTTGTTTTCATGGATGTGTTGTAGCCTCGTGCAAGCCTGCATGAATTTGATTTGTGATGATGGAGTAGGAGGAGCTGGTTTGCCTCTTGTGGTGCTCAGAAAATTGTAACTCTGCTCTGGATGGGATCTCTTTATTGCTGTACATCATGTCCTTAGCTCAGTCTGAGCATGTTGGTGTTCAGCTCGTCCTTTGCTGTTGCAGAAACTTTTCCACTTATCCTGATTCCAGGCTCTCTTGGGAGGGCCTTGCAAGCTCTTTCCATTTTGCATTTCTCCTTTCCACTTCCCTGACTTGTCCTCCCGATGCCTCGTGGTGTTTTAAAGTGGATACCGGCATTTCGGCAGCGCTGTAATTGTTTGGGATGCAGAACTTTGCCTAACAAGCAGTAGATTCCTGGTCCAAAAAGGCTCTTAGAACCCTTTTACAGGAGCTGGGAGCAGCAGAGAGCAAAGTGGATCTTTCAAATCCATATGGAGAGTGGCAGGTGATCATTAGAGCTCCCAGCTCCCCTCTCGGAGCCCGGGCGTGCTTTGCCTTTCCCTCTGCTTACAGGAATGTCTCTTTTGTGGATAATGTTGTACAGTAGAAAAGGGCTGGGGAGCTTGGATGTAGTTTAGGGATGAAGGCTTATTTCTGTCCAGGACTAAATGGCTGGGAGGAGTTTTTTCCCCTCTGAAGAGCCTCTGTTCCATGGAAGGATTGGATGGCTGCGTGTGCTACCCTCCTCCTGGGTCTGCAACCAGCAGATTTGTAGGATGTGTTTTTACCATTTCTTTAATGCTTCCCTTTCCTCTTGCTTGCATGGGAGTTTTGGGAACTGATTAGGAGCAGGAGAGCATCTTTCGCCTGAGCTAAGACTGAAATCCTAAGCTCCCTCAGGAACATAGGCTGGACACACATGTGTATCTTTGCAGCACTGGAACCAGTAACTTAAATGTTTGTTTCCCTATTCTGGCCTAGCACTGATATTTTATCTGGCATTGATATTTTTGGCTTTCCCTGGATGTTTCTCCAAAGGAAGTAATGTAAATGTTTTAAATCTGTTCTGCTTTGTTAGACCCAATTCATGCAAAGTCCTGTGATCTGATAGTCTGTTTTTCAAGTGTCTCCCTCCACAGAGGCAGAACAAGGGGCTGGACAGGATCTGAATATAGCACTTTGAAATGCTTGTCTGACTGTCCTGATTGTGTGTGCAGAAGGACTGAACCACCACAGCTCTGTGTGCCTTCAGGGCAGCACCATCCCCTGATCAGCCCTCTGTGTGTGAAATGCTTATTGGGAGTAGAATTAGAGCCCTATGGGCACGGCTGGTTTTGGGCACATTTGTTTTTCTTCCTGGTTTCTGTCTGGCCCAAAGTGCAGTAAGTGCTGTTATTTGCTGTTTGAGCCCTGATTGTGCCTCAGACTCCTTTGCTGGGGAAACTGCTGATAGAGAGCTGAGCAAGCCACCCCTTCCTCATCCTCCTCTTTCTGTAGAAATTAAAACTGTGGCGTTTTAGTACATCTATTAGAAAAGTGTGAGATTTGGGTTTGGGAATTGAAAGAATCAAGTTGATCTTGACACTGGAAATCATCCAGTTGTGAATGCAGAGACATCATCACTCAATCTTACTTTTCTTCTTTTAATTAAATTCTTCTTCTTTGTTGTTCTTGACTTTGTTCTCTGTGTCGTGTGCTCTTTGCTGCCAGGGTTTTCTCCTTATTCTGCTGCTGCCACATTGCCTTAATCCTGGCCTTTAATATTAATTTGCCAAGCCCTTGGCTGGGTCACTGTGGGTGCTGGGTTTCACAGCCTTGTGTGGGGCACGGGGAAGCAAAGCTGAGGAGTTTTACTTGAGGCAAGAGCACAGTAAAAGTGTTGTGTGGCAATAAAGCTACACCATAAAGCAATGGGAATATGGTTGTTTAACTGTTGTACTTTAAAAGGCCTCGTTGAGCTGTAAGGATGAGCTGTTTTATGTGACAAGTTTTTGAAAGAGTGGGAGAAAAACACTCTTCTGGGAGCCCTTGGAAAAAAGTCACTAATTTCACTTACAGGTCATTGGAGTTTTCCAGGCTTGGCCGTGATATGACTCATAACAGCAGCAGGATGAAGGCAACCAGACCCCTCTGGCCCAAGCAGATCAGGTTCCCTTGATGGCCCAGGGTCAGGAATAAGCACTTGGCCACTAAAATGGTGTTTGGCATTGCCTGTGGGCTGGTGCCATTTGTCTGGTAATTTGCATTTTCCCCTGCAGGATTAAGTTGTGACTCTGAGTGGAGGCATCTCAGTTTAATGGACTGTTTTCCCTAATGAAATGCAACTTTCAGTGCACTGTGTTCGTGTGTCCTGCAGCTTCTGGCTCTGATGTTGGTGCACACAAGGATTTAGTCTCCTGGTTTGGAGCTGCTGCTCTGGGAACCTCAGGAAAGTGCTCGTTCATTTGGGCTGATCCCTGTCCAGGAAGGAGAAACAGAGATCCAGGAGACAATTCCATCCCACTAATGCACTGAGAGGAGGGCTCTGTGCACCTTCCTCTCTGGCTGCCTCCTGCAATTAGAACTAATTTTGATGGTTTAGTTTAATGCCTGGAGATAAGAGAGTGGAATCCAGGGCTTAGTGGAATCCCTGCAAAACTCCTCCTTCCCTCTGAAATGCTTCTGTGATGCTGTGTAAACATTTTTTGGCTGAGGGATGAGGGTGTTGACCTGTTCCATCACTTAATTGTGCCCCCTGCTTTTGTTTTTGTCTTGGATTCAGTTGGTAAAAATTTGAGTTGCTAAAAGTCTGCGTGTCAAACCAGCTGAGAGCCCTTCAAGGGAAGAATCTGAATGTGATTGCAAAATTTTGAGGGATTTGTTTCTTAGGAGCAGTTTCTCCAGTTGAAAATATACAGCACCAGTCAGGATTTGATCCATGAACTGAATGCAAAGGTTGGGGGTTGAAGGGGTAGTTTATCTTTTTTTAAAAAGCTTTAAATCAACAAAAAATTCCAGTTCAATTAATTATTATATTGGTGCCAACCTGATAGAATGAAGATTAGAATTAGGGCCTTATCCTGAAATGTCTGATGTACCTGAGGGTCTGAGTACAGGGTATGTGTATTAAGGGAACTAATTGGTTTATACTGGATTTCCAGGATGCTGCTTGTGGTTTCTGTAATTCAATTCTCCAGCCTTTACTGCTTTTTTGGAGTCCTCCCAGGGTAGTTTATTAATCCCTGGTCTTAGATTTTTTTGGACAATAGATTTGGGTCTCTTTATCCCTTTACTTTTTATTTTTCTGTAGATATCTCCCTGAATATTTATGCTCTGAAGGTTAAGAGGAGCAGTGGCTCCAGAAAGTAAAGTTCTATATTTAACTGCAGACTAGGTGTGGTTCAGACAACTGCAGTGCTACTGATGCCAACCTTGACCTGTTCTCTTCTGGAGCCTCCTGCTCATGGAATATGCTGAGTTTTGAGTGTGTCGATGTTGTTGTGTGGCTTTGCCCTCCTTTGGGAGCAGAGCTAAGACTGCAAGAGTCCTTTCTGAGCAAACCCGAGGTTAAACTTGAAAGCCTCTTTCTGGTTCACTTTCGTGTTCTTTTTTTTGTTACGTCTTGTCCCACAGATAATTTTCTGTTTCTTTTTTTTTTTCTTTTCTCTGCTTTGCTTCTTCTTTTCAACCCCTCTCATTAGAAGTATGAAATTGAAAATTCCCTTCGGGATTTCTGGTTTTTTAATGAAGCTGTGTTGTCTTGTCAGTCTATTTTTTTTATTATTATTTTTTTTCTCCAGTGATTTATGCTTCTCTTCTAATCATATGTTGGAGTAGAGGTTTGTCTTCTTTTTCAGGCAAAAAAATAACTAAGATTGGCAGCAGAATCAGTGATTTTATACCCATTTTAAGGCACTTTCCATGAGTGCTGTTAAGGACTGAGGGGGGGGTGTTGAGTGTTATTTTTTAAGTATATGCTTTATCCGAAGATTGAATTAAAATAACTGTAAATTCTGCCCTAAACAAAAATGAATAATTCATTAGTTGAATGTATTTCATTTTGTCTAGGGAGCAGGGACTTTGCTTTCTGGTTGAGGGTTATTTGGTTTGATTTTATGGCTCTGGGTTTTTATTTTAACACTTGTCTGTGCTTCTGAAGCTCCTTTGGTAAAGGTGTATTTAGATTAAATAAGACTGAGACGCTCCAGATCCCCATCATCCCCATTTCATAGGTGGTAAAACAGAGTCAGGTGTTTCACTTGGCTTTATTCAGAAGAGAAATGGGTTTAGATTTCCCAAGATAGGGGGGTACAGTTTCGTGCTGTAGCTGAGCTGAATTAACAGTTTGTCAGCAGCTCATCCTTAGGTGTTGCCCTGCCTTGCCACCCTTCTCAATTCCTCCTCCTCAGTTTCCCTGCTCCTGCCACCCTGTGCTGTGCCAGAGATGTTTCTTGTCCAATGGAAATAGCAGCCAATTCAGCCTGCTTCAGGAAAAATAAATCCTTTTTATTTCCTCCTGCATTTTCCTGAATTGTTTAGGCTTGCTGTGCCGGGGCTGTGCTTGGGCAAAGGACAGGAATGCACAGCTGGGAGCACCAGGAAGGAAGAGGAAGTTTAACAAAAAGATGGTGATTCTGTGGACTTGTTTGGTCTGCTTGGTTTTGTTCTGATTTTGAGTTGGAGGAGTTCCTGGTTTCTTTTCCAGGTGTGGTTGTACTGGTATCATGGAGGAGGGATCCTTTGATTTTTCCAGGGTACAGGAAAGCATTAGGTCCATGAGGATTAGAGGGATGGAGAACCTTTCCTCTTAGAGAATTCAGGTTTTCCAGCCTGGGGAAGAGAAGAATCTAGGGAAAGCTTGGAGCCCCTTCCAGAGCCTAAAGGGGCTCCAGAAGAGCTGGAGAGGGGCCTGGGACAAGGGATGGAGGGACAGGACACAGGGAATGGCTTCCCACTGCCAGAGGGCAGGGATAGATGGGATATTGGGAAGGAATTGTTCCCTGTGAGGGTGGAGAGGCCCTGGCACAGGGTGCCCAGAGAAGCTGGGATTGCCCCTGGATCCCTGGAAGCGTCCAAGGCCAGGTTGGACAGGATTTGGAACAGCCTGGGATAGTGGAAGGTGTCAGAATTGTAACAAGATGAGATCTAAGGTCCCTTCCAAATCAAACCACTCTGTAGTTCCATGATTACTGTGGCGTCACTACCCAGCTCTGTCTGATTTAACCAGTTGTGTTTTTATTTCCCCTCCAAACTGAGGAAGGTCATGCCGAGACCAATCCCTGCTGCATTCCATTCATGATGCTGAGAGATCCAGCCCCCTTTCCCCTCCTGGAAGGAGGCTCATCCCACCCTGATCCCGAGGCAAGTGCCCTGGGCATGGTCCTGGCCCCGAGTGAGATGAGGCCTGACGTGCCTTATTAGAAATCCTTCCGACTGTGAAAGCGCTTTTACTGCAGCTCTCCTGAGCGCTGGGGCTTCCACGGCTTCCCTGGGGAACACGAGAGCTCTATTAGCTCCTGAAATTCAGTTAGGAAATTTTCTTAGTTAATTTTATCCCATTACTCTTAGTTACGTCTTCCAGCAGAACCTTAATACCGGCCCCACAGGGGATCTAAGTTTCCTGTGCAAGGCTTTGGAGGAGATTTAAGTTTGGGATTCATTGCGTTTCTCCCTTTCCAAGCTGACAGCAGAGCAGGAAGTAATGTCCTTTGGCCCCTTCCATTAGGCTGCTACGTTGTTAGAAACAGAACAGCAGCTTCTCATCAATATAACCATGGCCACGGGTTGGCTCGGGAATGCTGCTCCTCTTTCCTGGGTTTGCTGGGAGGTGAGGAAGGCTGGGAATTATCTCTGCTGTCTCTGTGACCCTCAGGTGTCCTTCAACCTTTTGGTGACTCGCTGTTCTCAGCTGTAAAATACCCACTACCAGCTTGGGAGATGAGTCAAGGCAAGGGAAAAGTGCCAAAAGCCTCTTATTCTTGGGTTACCAAGGAATATTGGCATTAGGAAGAACTTCCTGACTTTGGGAATGGCACAGCACTAAGCAGGTTATCTACAGGAGCTACAGAACATTTCTCAGGAGTAAATTAGCTGAAATCTGTCAGGATGGTTCTGAGATACTTGATCTTAATGCAGAGAGAAACATCAGGTGATTTCTTTATATTTTTTCCGGCTCTTTCAATCCTGTCATAAGGTGTTTGTTAGTCAGCAACTTCCAGGGGGAGATTCAACTTCATTAAGTCCTTTGAGACGCAGGGAATGGGTTTTTTTAGGATCTTTGCTGCTTGTGCTCCTGAAATGCTTCGAGATCTGAGCAAAGGCACTTTGCAAAGGCGCCCAGCAAAGTTCACTTTACCATTCAGACACGGGCAAGAATCATCTGCCTGTGTGAAGGTTCAAGTGGTTTGGCTCAGGGTCATTGCTCTGTGTCTTCATAGAATGCAAGTGCAGCCATTTTCTGCTTGGCACACAGGATCTGCCTTATTTTGCATTAGATCAAGCTCTGTTCCCTCTCAGACATGCATAATATACAAGCTTCCTATTCTAATCAGCTGTAAGCAAATCCCAGTTGTTTGGCAGATTGCAGGCAGTAAAATAGAATGCAAGGATGTCTGTCCAAAGCCTCACCAGACTCTGGTTTCTTCAAGGATCCAGCATCTAATGAGTTACTTTGCTTTCTAGAGAGCTCAGGTGCTTTTTGTGTCTTTGTGTTCTCTCTTTCTCTCTTTTTAAAAATAATAAAAAGATGATCTGTGGGAGGGGCAGCTCCTTGCAGCAGACTTCAGATAAAATTCTTGTATCTGGCAAGGTCAGAATAACTGAAATCTACATTTAGAAAAAGCAACTTTGTCGGTCTGATCTGTAACAACGCTGGCTGGTGCAGCAAACTCACATTTTAGAAATGAGAATTCTCCTCTAGTCCAGATTCTCTGCTGCATTTCTCCAGCACCACTTGAGATCCTCAGTGTTCTGTCCCTGTGCTCATGAAGGTGACAAGCAGCATCTCATCCCAGGTGATCATGGTTGTGGTGTTTATCATTCTTTCTACCTATCCTGTCCATCCTGTGCCTGGTTCACACCTGGCCAGCAGCCATGTGGCTGTGGACAAAAGCTCTTATCTCCTATCTTGTATTTTTAATCCTTCTATTGCAGCTCTGGGCGTTCTTGTTATTCACATAAATATGTAATTCCTTCTAAATCCTGCTAAGGTCTTCAGGGTACTTCCGGAGAACTAATTATACCTAGTTTCATTTTATATGCTGGAATATGTTTAAAAAGTCAAAGGTCCCTCTGGCATGAGTATCATGAGAAAGAATAAGGCAGAACATTGCAGTTATCCAGGATCATTCTCTGCACGTGCTGCTATCAGTGTGCTGCTCATTTATCTCCTCTCTGAACTTAACAGGCACTCTCTTATCTCTTCTCAGACACCAAGGCTTCCCTTGCCTCTAATAATATTAATTGTCACTCTTCTCTGGACCTTTTCTATTCTTACATTCAATTTTTTGTGACCTGGGGCAGGTGAGGAGGGATCCAAGCAGAGCTGATTTCCATATTTCCAGGGTGAATATTCCAGCTTACACAAGCAGCTGAATCCAAGTCCTGTTGTTCTCTGACCTCCTGCCTAAGATCTGTTTTTTTGCTGATCACTTTTGTGTATTGATTGAGAGTATCTCTTCTTGGAATAGTTTTTCCTGAAGAGCTACTACTGATTCAGACTTGGTCATGTACGTGAGGAGTTGGAATTTGTCCTTTTCCACGTGCAGTGCTTTGCTTAATGCCGAGATAACAAATGAAGTTCAGTCGTGGGAGTGTTAATTGCTGTGAATTTCAGAACTACCAGCTTTATTTGTATCTAGTGTAAATAATTCACCTTGCAGAACTTTATTTAATGTAACTGTTAGTGCCAGTTGTAGGGCACAACTTGTGTGAGCCAAGGGCTGGTGCTGAGTTCATACACAGAACCTCTTGCTCTTTACAATCATGTTGAGACCTCTAGATGCTGCCTGCTGTAAGGACACTGTAAAAATACAAGTCTGGTGCTGTGACTTCTCTCTCTTCGAGCTTTCTGGATTTGTCTCAGTCCTTCATGGTGTTGTTCTTCCTGTGGATGTCCTGTTTAAAAGACACAGAAAGAATTAGAAACAAAAAGCTTGTATTCATCAGCTAAATTGTTATTTTCTCAGCTATTTTAATTATTCAGGAGGCAGATTTTATTATTCAGGTCATGGCAAAGCCATGACAAACTTGTCCCACAAGCTGTGTGAAGTGGCCCCTGGCACATTCAGGCTGCATTTTATGTAGTTGTCCATAATGTCTGGGCTGTCCAGAACAGCTCCAAGCTGAGGGAAGATTTACCCCTCCCGGCAGGATCCCCTCAGTCCGTGTGTAATGTTACCCTTGGGACAAACCCACTGAAGTGAATTACAGAATTAACTGCCTGAGTGATCTAGGAAGCATTCAGGAGGAGCTCAGGACCAGGCTGGCACCTTGTCACCTCTGGTTTTGCTGCTCCTGTCAGCAGGGAGGATCCAGGAGCATCACCCAGCCCAGAAGCGTGGTTGGATTTTCCCATTCCTGCTTTCCAGAACTGTGCAGAATATTCCTGCTGACTCTCACTGCAGCTCAGCATTGAACAGAGTCCAACCCTACCTCAGCCAGAGCAAACTCTGCCACTGAGTAACAGATGTGAGGTCTTTACAGAGGTAATAAACAGAGTCATTACAAGGAGAAGTGAGGGAGGAAAATTCCGAAGTCAGACTCTTAAGTTGTTGCATCATGTATTTATGGGCTCTTGGTCAGACTGTGGAGCGCTTTAAAAAGCCTGAAAGAATGTTCTATCAGAGAACCATACGGGCTTTGGCCACAGAAGTCACTACCACCTCCTAGATTATTTTTAAATTATTTTTCTTGGTGGTTTTTTTTTTGTTTTGGTGGGTTTGGTTGTTTTGTTTTGTTTTGTTTTTGGGGGTTTTTTTGTGATCCAGGATAGCACAGCTTTCTTATTTCTTTGATTTTCATTTGAAACACACGTAAGTTTTAATTTGTTTTGAATACTTTGCTATGGGTGAGGGACTCTGTCAGCAGCATAGAAAAGTGCCTTTTATAATGCTTTTCTCTCTGGATTGGGAATAGGAGCATCCTCAGCTATGTCAGGCTTGGCCTTTTTGGTGCTTTTGTTGCATTGTACCTTTTGGTCACAGTGACTTCACAAAGACTGATCTTCCCAGCTCATGATCTTTTTGTGCCTGCAAAGTTGTTGTTCCCAAAGTGAGTGACTTTGGATGCTGCACTGTTAAATTTCTGTTCAGTTCTTGCCCTTAGGATTCTCTATTACTTTTTATGGGGCTTCAGTTCACTGTGGTGATGTGGCTTCTGACTTTGGCCTCAGCAGATTCATCAGCATGTGCAGACTTTGTGTCAGGATCATTAATTGTTTTTGTTTTTAAGATGCTCCAGAGATGATACTTGAGGAGTATCCCTGATTGTTGTCTTCCATGCCACCAGCTTAATTTTTCAGCCTCTTCCTTGTTAAATGTTTCATTTCTACCCTATCTTGTAATGATACTAATCTTTGTCTTTTCCAAAATCATAGATAATTTCCCGTTTGTCACTTTGCCAAATACTTTACTAAAGTCCAGAAATGCTAAGAATTATTAGTTTTTTCTGCTCAACAATTCCTCAATTGTTTTTGGAGCTTTACTGCCAGCACTGTTTAAGTCATGCCTCTAAAAAGGATTGTCCTCAGGAAACTCAGCTGATATGAGCGAGGGTGACAATGACATTTAAGAGGAAGCACATGGCAAAAACCATGGCTCAGGGTAGGGAGCACAAATCTTGGACTGTGGATTGATTTAATCTGGTTTCTTGGCTCTGTATTTTTTAACTTTGCTGTTCTTCTACCTGTAAATTCTTGTAATAATATTAAAGACTAAGATGAAAAAAGACAATTTCAGAATACTTTAAAAGGAGTTGATGATCTGAGTATAAAAAGCGCTCTTGAAATATGAAACATGATGGGTATTGGTAAATAAAATAATCTTTGGAGTCTTTGGACTTATTATTTCCAAGATAACTATTCATAGTTATTTATGTAGGCAAAAAAAAGAATTGTAAAAATGTTGCATAATAAATTCAGCTATTTCTTCTCCCTATGAATGATGAATGGTCACTGAACAATCTTTAGCAAATAAAGAAAAAAGATGTTGCTGCTGCCAAGTTTGAGAAATATTCTTTAAAGATCCCAAAGTTTCCTGATGACTTAAAACTTCCTTTAAATCTGCTTTTTTTGCTATGTTGTCTACAAAGAACCTCCTGAAGCTGGTCTTGGCACTGTAGTGGTTTAATCCATTGGCATTACTGGGTTCATTCATTATTTCTCATTTTCTTTTGCTTCTGTCCATCTGTTGTGTGGTATTTAGGTTGCAAGGTACAGAATAGATTGATACTAAAAAATGAAATGAATTTTCTGCTACCTGGCTGTACAACACTTAATGGGATAATAATTTTGGCCCCGATCTTGGACATACTGGGTGTTAGGAAAAATACATGTATTGAGCCCAAAGGCAGATTTTATCCTGAATTTAGGTGCTGGATATCCAGGTGTGCTGGATAACTTTAGGCACTGCAGGAATTGGTCTTGTCTGTGGAATCCTCTAGGATCCTTTCATTTAGCTGATTTCATTTTTACTTTCTGAAAATGCAGCAGCAGCTGAGGGCTCTGCTGAGCTGAATCAAGTCTGGTCTAAGACTGGAAACTGAAAGCAAAAACTTGTGGATTTTTGAGGGAAAATGCTGGTGGTGATGTTGGGAGCTGTCAGTTTAAAGTAAAATTAATCCCAAATTTCATGGCTGGTATTTTTCCTCTCCTGGAGGCTTGGGACAAAGGGAGGCTCCAAGATTCCCATCCAGAAAAACTAAAACCTTACTGAGGCTAAAGTAAAGGCAACCTGAGGGACCTTGATGCTCACCCTGACAGTATTTACACACATCCAGGGCTGAGCTTCCCACTGAAGCACAGTTTTGAGGCAGGGATAGGCTGTTCTAGGAATACCCAACCAGATGAACTGAAAACCAAGCTCTGGCTCTGCTGACTGGAATTTTGTTCCAGAGAGCAAATAAAGATGTTGTGCACTGAGTAATGTAAAAACTAAGTTTTGCTATTTATTTATGTTGCCATATAAAGTCTTGGAATCCTCTGTTGTCTTGTGAGTGGTGTCTGTGAAACCCTCAGTGTTGATTAGAGTTTGTCTGGTTGGAATTGTGGGTCACCAGCAGCAGAACAGCCCTTCCCAGTGGGTGGGCCAGGGCTGGTTCCTGCAGGGCCTCATCTCTCCTTGGAGATGTTTCACCCATGGGCTGACCCTGCCTTGACTTTGCTTGTGAGGACCAGATAATCCAAAATACAACTGAAACTACTCTTGCCCCATGCCACGTTGAAAAATGAAGATGAGATGTTTGCTTCACAGTTGTTTGCACAAAGGTTTTGTTTATCACTCACGAAGTCCAGAGGATTTAATGCACATAAATATCCCTGCAGCATGGAGGTCTCAATTTAAATAGCCCAAGTAAATAAAAGGGAACAGGACATCCTATTATTCATGCTTAGATGCCTTGTTAGGAAGAGCTTTGAAGATGCTGTTTGCTCACACCAACTGCTCGTTGAAGTATCACAGGACAATTCTCACTTCACTTTGTCTTGATGTGTTGGTTACTCGCTGGCATCAAAAGGTGTCCACTTTTATTTTGTGAACAATTTAGTGAACTCTGTTGACTTTGAGAGTCTGGTGGTGCCAATAAGTTTAAGGATATTCAAAATTTAAGCTGTCAGTGTCTTCAAGGTGCCTTAAGCAGAAAGGACCTGTGTGATTCAAATTGCTGCAAACTCCAAATCTTGCCATGCAGAAGAGGCCTGTTGCATAATTTCAGAAATGCTCTTATCACCAAATCCAATTACGAGCAAGAGTAAATCACCACCTCGGATGTCTTAACTATTCTTTTTTTAATTGTTCATTATCTCGACAGTAGGGTGCTAGAGATTAGGCGGCGCAGATTATCTTTTGCAAGTACAAGGCTTTCAGAGCTATTATCAATTAATTCTATTTCTAAACAAATTTTAGGATAATATTAATAGCTTGATAGCGCTGTGGTCCTGGAGACCGCTGTCAAAATTTTGAGAAAGTGATATTGAAAGAATGAAAACCTCGTTGTTCTGTTAGCTTTGAAGGTCACCAGCTTTACTCACTCTTGTGCAAGGTGTATTTTTGGCATTTTAATCTACTTGGCAGTGGAGATTCCTGCTAAGAAACATCAGTGAAACGACTCTCTCAGAGTTTAGACAGCAACTTGTAAAGCCAGAATTGAGAGTCAGCTCTGTTGTGTGAGGGTTTTTATGTGTACTGACGTGGCTCTGGAATTTATGTATGCAGACACATCCTGAGATGTGAAATAATTTCAGTTTCTCTCCATCTAGTGCTCTAAGTGACCTAGTGCTGGTGAGGTCTCTACTCCAGATTTGCACCTTGCAATGGAAAGAAATCCAAGAATGAAGCATTTCTTAGAGTGAGAGGCTTAAGAACTGTGCTGGCCCTGGACAGAGTGTGGCAGTACCCTGGGCCTGAAAGCTCAAGTTGGGAATGAGAGAGATTTTTAAACAATGAGGATTTTTTACAGTTTGTTTACAAAGGTGATTTAAAGTTATGGAAGATTCTGCACTGGATAAACCCCCAATTTTTTATGTTGGGACTGGGTATCTCTGCAGGTTGAACAGAAGATCTGGGCTTAATTCCAGAACTGCTGAGAGACCTCTTGTCAGTGCTGTAGAAGAGGTCAAGCTACAGTCCTGCAGTGGTTTCTCCATTCCTGTAAATCCATAGACTTGTGGAATCCATTGGCTAAATGATGGTGCTGTGGAAAAACAGCAGAGAGATGCAGACATCATGTTTGTTGGTGGTTTTTCTGGGTTAGGGATCTTTTTTCTTAAAAGATTTTGTTTTGCTGCTTAAGTCTGGTTGAGCTGATGTCTCAGCTGAAGTTCATCCAGAGAACTGCACTTCCCATCCCTGCTGGCTATGTTTTGCAATCCTGAGGGAAATTCTCAGTTCCATTGGAGTTTGTCTGTGGAGGGGATACCTTTGAGCTTTAATTTTGCTGTCAAAAATAAAAAAGACTTTATATTGTGGGTTTAGTTGACACCCATGTCGTTACTAGGGAATCAGTGGAAGTATCAGTAGATAAAACTGGTGGAGTCATCTGCTGACCTCACTGAGAATGGCATTAGTGATATTCTTGGCCAGTATTGACTGGGAAATAAACCAGTCATTGCACTTTCTGATGAGATTATGCTCTGAATGTCACTTCTCTGACAGCCTGTCTCATGCCACGGTGAGATAAGATCTCAGGCACAGATGACAGACTAACTTCAGAAATATTTCCATTGATTTGACAGCCTGAATAATAGTTCTGCTAAAAACCACAAAGACTGGAACAGTGACCTCTGCCTGCTGGGTGATACTGAGGTGATAAATGTACTAATGAGAGATAAATAGGTAACTACATTTGAGTGTTTTCTGTACCTTGTCAGTGGAAAGCAGAGGAACTCTTGGGAGGGAAACAAGATAGGGAGCTGAAATTACAGGCATCTTATCAGAGCCAAAGGAGCAGCTTTCACCTCGTGTATTTTGAGACACCAGAGGGTTTGGCAGGGAGCTCCATCCCTGGGGACAGCACAAGCTTCTGTTCATCCACAGGGGTGGGAGCTGGGCAGTTCTGCTTTTCCATCCCTCCCTGGGCTGGTGGCCGAGCCCATGGCTCTGGCTTTGTTTTCAGCATCCCTTGGAGAGGATCTTTGGGAGCTGCTGTGGAAGGAGCTGGGCCCAGCTGCCTTTTCAGCCGTGTCCTCCCGCCTCCCTTGGCTACACAACCGCTGCTCTTGGCTCGTGTGGGGAGCTGGACCAGGGAGGCAGCTGGGCACAAAACATTCCTGCAGAAAGGGAATGAAGGAGAGGATGGGATCGTTCCCTTGCTCTGTGATTAAATTGTGTTAAGCTGGACTGCAGCCTGAGTTTCGGGGAAGATGAATCTCCCATTCCTGGAAGTGTCCAAAGCCAGGTTGGATGGGGCTTGGAGCAAGCTGGGATGGTGGAAGGTGTCCCTGCCCTTGGCAGGGGGGTGGGAATTGTAGAGGATCCTCAAGGTCCTTCTAGCCCAAAGCATTCTGTGACTCTTTGGTCTCTAGTAGAGGAGTTTGAGCCCCAACAGGAGTGCCAGGGTATTTCACTTGCAGGTGAAGCTCCCACAGGGATGGAAGTGGGAAGCCAGGGATGCAAACACAAAGTGAGGGGAGGGAGTGAGCTTGCAGCATGTCTGCTGCTCTTCAGTAAATATCCATCTGTGAATTCTTGCTTCCCATTAATTGCAAGGTCAGTTATCCTTCCCCCCAGTGAGGGTGATCTGTGTCCCCATACCTGAGTGGCCTCACCTGAGAGCGATTCAGCTGCAGCAGCACTGTGAACTGTTACCCTGCAGCACATTTGAGCCTCTCCATTTTGAACCCATGCCACACTTGGAAGTTTTAACCATTAGATCCTTCTGTAAACTAAGCATTTCCTCAACTTGGGGTCTTTTGATCAGTTTTGGGGTCTTTATCTCTTTCCATACCTGGAAAAGCACTGACCCCGCCTGTCCTTCTGCCACTCCATGGTTGTGATTTCAGACACTTCCCTGGCAACTGCAGAGCTGATAGGAAGCAACAAAACTTACAGTGTGGATTATCAGGAACACTACTGAGGCATTGCTTAATGCATCTGATATCTCAGCCTTGAGAGCAGAAGAATAGGAAAAAAAAAAGATTGGCAGCTATTGCAGGAATTCAGAGAGGGGCACCTTGGTAAAGAGCAGGGGGGAGGCTTCTCCTTCCATTACAGAGCCCTGGGCTGAGATGGATTCCCTCTCCATCATTGTCCTAAGCACATTATCCCTGAAAGAAAGAAGGTTTCTCTGAATCTGCAATTTTTCTAGGCTTCAGTGTTATTGAAATGAAACGGCTTCAAGGATATCTACATTCTTTACCATCATATGGATTCTCATCTCATGTAAATTATTTGGCCACTTTTCATTTTAATCCTCCACTGTCATTTTCTACAAAAGAGATCATTTGGTTTCTTCATGGAAGGTATTCAGCTGACAGGTGCCCTTTGTCTAGAAAGCAGTGTGCCTTTGCAGGAGTTACAGTGTGCCTGCTCCTTTTCTTTTTTTCTTTCCTTTCCTTTTAAGTTCATATTGCTTCATATTTTTCATCTGTAGCTTTCAGAAACTTCTCAGATTGTGAACAGGTTTGTGGCTGTGAAGGGAATTTCAGACATTCTGTATTCTTTCCCTGTGTACCTGGCTGATAAGAAACAGAACTAGAGGAAGAATAATTAATTTACTGCAAGTAGAACTGTAGTCCAAAAAAAAAATCAGTGTTTTCACAACTTGAGTAAACAAAATAGAGTGATGAAGCCTTGAATTTTTTTCCACGGCTTCCCTGTCTTGAAAAGTTCCTAATTCTCATCTACTTTTCAGGAATCATAGAAACATACAAACACAGAGTCATTAGCGGTGAAAAAGATCTTTAAGATCATCAAGTCCAACCATTAACCAGCATTGTGTTTACCACTAAGCCATGTCCCCAGTGGTGGGAGGTTTTAAATATTGGGCTTTGTGTCATGGCATGTCAGCCACAAGGCCTTGATGGGATGGGGATAATTGTGATGTGCTGGTAGAGTTTATGCATGGAGAATTTGGAGGCTGAGGAGGAAAATCAGCAATTAGGGTTGGATATTTTGGGTTACCTGGAGCTGTGGGACCTTTTCCTTTCAGGCTATGAGCTCTGATAAAGCAGCTTGCTGTCCCTCAGACACTAAAAGCACAGTGTGATCGTGGAGAGGAGCAGTATGGCCTCACAAATGGCCTTAAGCTGAAGGGGGGGATAGGTTTAGGTTGGATTTTGGGGAGAAATTTTTCCCTGTGAGGGTGGTGAGGCCCTGGCACAGGTTGCTCAGAAAAGGCTGTGGCTGCCCCTGGATCCTTAGAAGTGTGCAAGATTGGCTTGGAGCATCCTGGGATAGTGGAAGGTGTCCCTGCCCATGGCAGGATGTTGGAACTGGATTATCTTTTAAGGTCCCTTCTGCCCCTCACCATCCTGGCACTCAGTTCTGAGGGGAAGATTCAGGAGCACAAGTTGAAGGCTGGTCAAGTCTGTAGGGAGGTTGAATATGTGGGGGAAGGAGAAGTCACATCTTTAATGAGGATAAAGAATAATCCAGCATGGGGAAGGAGAGGCAGGTTGTAAAATTACTGTCAACTGCAGAAACAATGTTTTAACTGCTTCAGTAGTTCCCCTTCCAGCTGGTACCCAGTTGGGTTTGTGATCCCCACAGAAATCACCAGGGCAGCTGTGTGACAACTCACTGAGATTTTTGATGCTTTTTCACAGATTGGAGGTTTGGGATGAGAAGAATTTCACATTTTCTAATGAGAAGCACTTTTCTTACAGACATTTTTAGGCATTTTACATGAAAAGATCAGAAATTCCAGTTTGAATTTAAGGAAAACATTTCAGAAAGATGAAAAATGTCAGGCAGATGAATTGTTTGTAGCTTAGTTGTAAAATGTTTAGAGATAAGAATTACTGTTTCAGCAGTTTCTGAATCACAGAAATTATTGGAATACACAAAACTCTCTCATGTGCTAGAAGAGGTGTCTCATTCATTGTCCAGTTCTGGAAGTTTGCTCCATCACAGGGAGATTTCCTGTTATACCAGAGAGCATGGGCTTCAGCACTATGGGCTGAAGTTTTATTGTTGGTTGAAAATATTTTTGTTATTTGTTGGAAGCAGTAAAAGCTTGACTATGGCTTGGTAAAGGCACAGTGTTGAGTTGGGTGACAAGAAAAGGGTCACTGGTGATTCTGGTGTTGTCTTTGCTGCTTTAATTAGTGTCTCCATTTCTTGCATCAACAAGAATGGGCATTTCAAGGACACCCTGATTGATAATTTTATGTATTTTGTAATTTCTTCCATAAATATTGATTTTTGTACATGAGGTGCTGACCTGGATTCCTGGCTGGGACTCCAGGGCAGGCATTATGTTCATGTAAATAACAGAGCAGCAGTTTTCAGCTGTGATCTCTTGGTGTTCCTTTATCTCAGAGTGCTTAAAAAAGGAAATGATTCTTGGCTCTGGGCAGAGCTCTGTGTAGGTGGGAGAGCTGAAATATTGTCATGGGGGCTGTTGAACTGGGATCCTGAGCTTCTGCTTCCATCACTAACTACTGGAAAAAGCATTTTCTGCTCTGTTTTCCAAGCTCTCCATTCCCTAAAAATGTACAGAACGTGACCTCTTTGAACAGAAATTTGCAAGTTGAGATAGACACACACATCACTTCAAAGGCTGGAATCACAGAAAGGGGATAGACATGGAAGAGAGGAGAATACACTTTAAAAATTACCACATCCAGAGGGCGTGAGGTTCATTCTAAATTCTCATAAAGCTGAACAAAGACACCAATCCTGTGTCAGGGAACTCCTCCTTTGATCCCTCAGTCACCATAATTCCAGCAATTAGTTCACTCTAATAGTGGGAGTGTTGGCTGACAAACTCCCAACTTTGCCAACACTTGAACCTAAGTTTAAGGCAGAGCTGCCCTTCGTTTAGAGAAGTTTGAGGTATTCCTGTGGTCCCATTTGCTCTCTTCCATCAGATCACCTGGAAGTACATGAATGGAGCAACTCTCTGAGCTGATGTGTGATTTCTCTTACTCACTGAGCAGCAGCTTTGAAAATAGGACCCCATTTTGGGCATAGCCGTGACTGTCAATGACTCTGTGAACAGGGGGATGAAGTTGTAGCACCTAAAATTCAACCTGAGTGTTCAAAGTTTGGACAGAAACAGCTCCTGTATGGAACAGGATCTGGATTTCCATAGAAAAATGGAAAGAAAGGAAAAATGGAAAATGTAAAATAACTGGGGCCTGTCTACTCGATGAATAATGGGAAATAATAATTGCTTCAATATGCCTAAATCTCCTACTACCAATTGATCTACAGTTAAGGAAATAAATATCTTATTTTCAAATCAAGAGCAGCTGTGCAACAGCCAGGCCTGCTGCTGATCAAAGTTGATAAAAGAAATCTTAGGATTATATATTATGGATAATCTACAGAAAAAACAGTGGTAGTCCCTGCTTCTGGTGTGATTAGCAGAGTCCATTGAAGTAAGCAGGACGTTTTGTTGGTTTTAATGCAGATCTGATAAGCTCTGTAGAATGTAAATCAGTTCATTAAAATTTGCAGAGCGGTTCAATGAGGTAAAAGAGGAAACAGTTTTAACTTTTATAGTATGTTTACTGCATATAAAGTACAAAAAAAATCACAATTATTCCAGGAAAAACACTGTTAGAAACGTGCTCTACTCAATGTGTTGTTCTGAGGAAGACTAAAAAATTTTAAATTGTGGTTTTAAAGAAATAATCTGACTGTAGAAATCGTCCTGTGTAATTTCATAGCATCTCTACACCACATCTGTCTCTGCAGTATTTATGGGGTTTTGCATAATCTAGATATTAAAAGTATGTATGGATGTGTATATATTAACAAATATATATGAACAGGGATCAAAACAAACGTTAAACAGCTCCTTCTACTTAAGCTGGGGATGTGTCAGATGAT
Source organism: Anthoscopus minutus (assembly GCA_013399455.1). Classification (NCBI taxonomy): domain Eukaryota; kingdom Metazoa; phylum Chordata; class Aves; order Passeriformes; family Paridae; genus Anthoscopus; species Anthoscopus minutus. The sequence continues at coordinate 295,353 of VWYI01042049.1, forward strand.
AATAATAAAGAAATAAATAAATAATAATAATAAATATAAAAATTATAAAATAATAAATAAATGATAATAAAGCCAAAGGTCTGTGGTGTCTTGGAGATGATGCTGCACTTGGCAATCTTAACTCTTATAGGCATAGACATTTTTGGGTGTCCTAGTACAATATTTCAAATGCTGAGATAATACTCATTTATCTGAGGGATTTGGGAAGTTCCCTTCATTCCATGTGGACATAAGTGCAGGCTGATGTTACTTTATCCTTAAAATTACTGTGTCGGGTACCTCTGGAGGAGTGAGCAGCTGACACCTTTCAGTGGAGCTGCTTTGGAGCCTTTTGGAAACTTCAGATGCTCTGATTTCTTAAGAAAAAAGCTGGGTTTTTTTTCTCCTTTTGCAGTTACTTCAATGAGAACCAATATCCCGACGAGGCAAAGAGAGAAGAAATCGCCAACGCCTGTAATGCAGTCATACAAAAACCAGGTGAGGAGCTGCTGGGGGGTCCTTCCCAAAAAAAAAAAGAGGTTTCAGCACCTTGAGTTCTCATACTGATGTTTGCAGAATCACAGAATCATTTGGCTTGGAAAAGACCTCCAAGGTCATCAACCTTTGACTGATAAATCAGGTTTTTGGAGGAGGAAGGAGCTAAGTTCTCCTGGTTTTCAATATTTTACAGCTTCCAGATAGGGATCTGATATTAGAACCTGAGTGTTAATGGAGGATCTTATGTTTAGGTCAACAAGTTGTCTTTTCCCTGTTTCTGGAGAAGTTATACTTGGGAGAGGAGCATGAATATTCAGTGCAGTGTTAGTGGATGCACCTGCTTTTGCTTAGTTTTGCTAACCAAACATTTACATAGATTTCAGAACTTGTGTTTTGGATATATTTAGATTCCATACAACCAGAATAAAAATTAATGAGAAGGCAACTAAGGTGTGACTCATGCACATGGAATCACAAAATTATTTAGGATGGAAAAGCATCCAGCACAACTCTCCTCAGCACTGCCAAGGCCAGCACAGATCCGTGTCCCCAGGTGCCACATGCACAGGGCTTTTAAATGCCTCCAGGGATGGGGACTCCACCACTCCCTGGGCAGCTGTGCCAGGGCTGGACAGCCCTTTCCAGACAGGAATTGTTCCCAATGTCCAACCTGAACCTCCTCTGATGCAGCTTGAGGCCATTTCCTCTTGTCCTTTCCCCGGTTCCCTGGGAGAAAAGCTGGGATCCCCACCTTGTTATCCTTGCAGGGCGTTAGGGAGAGCTGGGACTGTCACGGGGTGGGACAGGGTCAGACCAGTTTGGAGTGGAAGTGACCTCTGGTGTTCATCTGGTGAGGCAGGATCAGTGTAGATGAGATTGTTCAGTTTTCAGTATCTCCAAAACCAGAGGTTTTCCCACCTCCAGGCCCTTGTTTCACAATGTTGAGCACTCATGGCAAAGTACTTTTTCCCTAATACCTGCTGAAATTTTCGCTGGAAAATCCTTCAGGTAGAGAACCAGAGAGTTGAGGATTTGATTCCTGGCTGTGGAGCAACTTGGAACAAAGTGCTGCAAGGCCATGTCAGGGAGCAGTAAAATACTGCCAGCGGTGCTGATGCAAAGCATTAGGCAGCAGCCAAGCTATCAATTTCCAGAGTTTTCTTTCTTTCACTTGTCTCATCTCTCCTAACTTAAATTTAAGTGTGCAGATTGCTGCAATTACATGGATTTTTTGTATACTGAATAAAAAGGCTTTGAGAAGGAGTCAGAAGCAGTGGGGGCTCAAGCCTGTGTAGGCTGTAGAAGTCTCAGGATGCAGATATGGAGAATATTTTATATAGGGTCAAGAGCAACTGAAGAGGTTTCCAGGATGTCCTTGGAATACTGAATCCTTCTAGGCTCCCCTTATTTATACTGATGACCAGATAAAGACATAGTTTTCTATAGCTGCCCTCTGGTTTTTGGCAATTTTTTTGTTGATTTAACTGTAAAAATCCAGTGATCTGGTTTCCAGCATCCACCCCTGTTCTCCCAAAAGATCCCAAGTGTCCTGGCACAGCTTGGAGGATGTGATGGGTCCTGGGGGCTGAGAGAAAGGAAAGCAGATTGCAAGGGTGACACAAAACCTCTTCATTGATTTTGCTGCTGTACAAAACAATGAATTGTACCCTTGTGACACACAGTAAGAGAAGGAGCCCCAGGGATGTGGTTTGTGGCAGGATTTTCAGTTTTTGGAATCTCAGTTCTTTGCTTGAACTGGAAAAGCGTCCCTTCATTCTTCCATGGCTCTGGATTGAGTTGGTTGAAGCTGCAAAGAAGTCCCTGTATTTCAGGTTTTCAAAAAACAAGAAGATGCTTGGCAGTAAGTGCCACAGCACCTGGACACAGGAATTTCATCCACATCAAACTTTTTCCTTGTTTATAAAAACTTGCTGGTGCTGTGTTTCAGGGGTTTATCCTATAGAATCCCATAACTGTTCAGGTGAGCAGAGACCTCAAAGCTCATCTGAAGTTCCAATTCCAGGACAGGGACACCTTCCACTATCCCAGGTTGCTCCAAGCCTTGTCCAACCCATTCTTGGACACTTCCCAGGGATGTGGCAGCCACAGCTTCTCTGGAAACCAGTGAGTAACACCCCTGAACTATTATTTTTCCCCCTCCATTGCTTTCCTAGGAAAAAAGTTGTCGGATTTGGAGCGAGTTACCTCCCTGAAAGTGTACAACTGGTTTGCCAACAGGAGGAAGGAGATCAAGAGAAGAGCCAATATTGGTAATGTATCACAGAGCCTGCCTGCAGGGCTTGGGGTTTGCTCGGGAGAGGTGGCAATTACGTAAGAATAAATTAGTGAAAACACCAGAGGTGCTGACAGCCTCGGGAGAAATGTGGAGGAATTATGAAAATGAGTCCCTTGCTGTTCCAGATTTTTTGTGAAATCCGTGTAATTTGTAGGATTCTGTCATCAGGAAAAGCAATGCAGTTACAGAGTTTTACTGGAAGATCAGCTTTGAAAAGCAAAATGAGAATTTTATAGGTGGAAGGAGAGTTGTGTTTCCCTCCTTTGAGTATCCAAACTCAAATCTGAAATGAAACCTCAGAACTGTAAATAGAGGAGATAGAGATGTTGGCAGGTTCACAAACTTAGTGTAGTGTTTATCCTGGTTATACCTCTGCCCCTGAGAGCTTTCCAAGGTTTTTCCCAGGGACAAGTGGATGGAAAAAAGCTGCATTTTTTGTTGATGATCAGGAAAAAACAAAAGTCACTTCAGACTTGACCCTGTGGGTTCTTAGCTGATAGTAGGGAAATCAGAAATTACTCTGAAATTTTAGGAAGGAGACCCTCTGATGTGGATAAGATATTCTAAGGAAAATAAATCACCTCAGTGGACTGGATTTCAACAAATTCCTGCCATTCATAAAATATTTGATGCTCTTACTTAGATATGCAGAATTACTTTTGTAACACATGGGTGAACAGACATCCATATCTGCTTATTTCCAGTATTTTTAATTTTTTCAAATGTTCCACTATTCTGCCTCATTTCTGAATAAGAAAAAAAGCTCTTATTACATCATTTAACACGTTCCTGAGGTTTAACTAAATTTATTTTTCTAGAAGTAAAAATGGCTTCTCAAAGGGATGGGAGAATAAAGCAAACTCAGTCCAGGGTGGGTGGAGTTTAGTGTTTGTGGAGGAGGTTTGGACAAAGATTTAAAAGAACCAAAGGAAGCTTTAGATATATGGATTCTACTGGAAGATGAATTTTTGTCTTCAAATCCCTGAAGTGCTTTCAGAAATTTCTCCCATCTATTTTCAGGCACTCCCTACCCCCTTGAGTCCTGCCAGTCCAAACTATGGGGGAAGATTTACAGGGAATGCCTTTGCCTTCCCTGTACCTTAGAAATTACACTGATTTCTGTTAGGACTGCCTGGAAAACAGGGATTTTTACTCAAAGACAAGTCTGGTAGTTGTTAGGGAAGGATTTCAGGCAAGCCAGTGTTTGGACCTGTGCTACCTTCCCAAATGTTGGAGAGCGAAGAGGAAGGGGCTAAGAACTAACCCCGTTCCTCCAGTTATTCTAACTTCCTGCAAAAGAAAAAAAAAAAACCAAAAAACAACCTAGTTGCTTTAACTACTCCAATGCATCAGATAAATGAGGGATCCATTTGGTTTTTTCGAAGAAGCAGCAATCCTGGAGAGCCATGGAATTGATGTACAGAGTCCGGGAGGTCATTCCAACAGCGACGACGTGGACGGCAACGACTACTCAGAGCAAGTGAGTGCTGGAGCCTGGTGGCCCAAACAGGGAGAACTCAAACACCTAAAAAGGCCCTTTTGCCTCTTGAAAATCCTGTTTTGTTTGGCTTTTGTGTCATGGTGGGGTGGGGTAAGGGTGAGACTCCAGTATTCACCCACATGGATTTGTTGCCTCACAACAGGACACTTGGCAAGTACGCAACGGGGAGGAGGAGGGACGATGTTCCGAGGGAGGCAGAGAAGCAGAGAAGGTAGAAGAAGACAGGAGGATCTGCTCCAAACAAGCAAGTTACACCCCTCACACCACACACAATGTCTGAGAGACAGCAGGAGAGCCTCACCTCAGCCAGAGCCCTGCCCTACCCACGCTCTCATTCCCCACACTCTGGCTTCCCCTCCCTCAGGAAGGGATGGACAGGTCTTTCACAGTGCTGGGTGTCAGGCACCAACAATTGTCCCCAAAATACTGGGCACCTCTTGCACCTCTGATTTCTTTCTGCAAGAAAGGCCCTGTTCTAGCCAGGGCCACACTTGCAGTGAGCTGCTGACCAGCCCCAGATATGAGCAGGAGGGAGCCCTGCCCCAGGACCTTTCAGAATTCTTTGTGCCAGTCTGTCCCAGCAGGATTCTGAGCACTGAGCACCCTCCTGGAAGGTCCTGAGCTCCCTTTGTTCCATGGGAGAACCTTTCAGGAGCTTCTCAGGATCATCCCTTAGACACTGAAGGCTGGGGGGAAAGGACTTGATTAACTAAACTCTGACCTTTAATTGGCCTGTTCCATATTGTTCTGTGAGAGTGTGCCACTGTTTGGATTGTTTATGTATTATCTGTCTTTTTTTTTGTTTGTTCGTTTTTTGCATTTTAATTCTTGCCTGTTCTCTCTTTTTCTTGGTCATTTTTAACCCTTGACAGCAACTTCTTTTTTAAATTCTCTAGCAAAAGAATACCCCTTCCCGCACTCTGAGCCCTCACCTACCCTAAAGTTGGTGACCCTTCCTTCACACACCTTCCTGACAGGTATTGCATCCCCTTCCCAATTTTCCCAGTTTTGGCCAAACCCCTAGGGCTGTGTGTGCTTGGCACCAGTGACTCAACCAGTTCACTCACTTGCTTTTGAGAGGGGATGTTTCTGTGCTACCCCACAGCTGGGCTGGGTCACTTCTCACTGCCTGTTTTGGGAGAAGCTGGGAGTTCTCCCTCTCCAAAGGCTGCTGGTGGAGTGGAACAGCAGCTGAGTGGCCTGGAATGAGTCCCTGGCACACTTGGCTCTGGCTCAGTTCAGCAGATCCCTGGCAGAAGCATCCCCAGCTGCTCTGCTCCTAATGGGGATCGAGACCCTTTTTGTAGGTCAGCGCCAGCAGATTTGGTGGGACCAACTTTTCTGGCTCTCAGTGATGAGAAGCTGCTCGGTGACTGCCATAAAATATTTAGAAGCCACTGCCAAGCCCAGAAAATTCCTTGTCAGACTGATACAGGGCTGGAATACTGAGGTGGAGCATGATGTAGGCTCCCAAACTGTGTTTTTCTTCTGTGCGTTAACCGGCATAATTCGAAAAGAGAAATAAATTGGTTATTAAAACGTAAAGATCTCTGTGTAGAGGCCTTAGAAAGGACATTTCTCAGTAATCTGGACTCCTCTACGAGGTGTAATTACTTGTTAGCAGCAAAGCAGATTAAATGGCAAGTTCTCCTGCTGACCATTTAACATCCCTTAGCTGTTGAACCCAGAAATTCTGTTTTCTACAGCAACACTTAAACTCTAATAAATTTTAATACACAAAGTTCATCTAAATACTAATGAAGTACCTAAAAGCTCAGGTTTTAGGGCTCTGTATTTGTACCATGATAAAGATTTCTGTGAGACCCTAAGGTTTACCAGATCCTTGTTATAAATGAATGAATCCTTCTAAATAACCTCAGGATTTTACCAAGTCCTGGCCTTTTTTTTTTTGGTCCTCCTCAACATTTGCCACCCGTCATTTTAACTTAAAAATGCTCTATTCACATTTTAAATTTTAAATCAGACAAGTTCATCACTTGAAGGCTGTTGGGAGACTGATAAATGTTTATAATTTCATTTCCTTTCTGTAAATGATTATAATTTAAAAATGCAAGATCACAGGGGGATAACTATTAGTGCCCTGTTTTAAAGAGGAAACACCATGATTTTTCCCAAAACTCTGTATTTGATTTATGGTGGTTCCAGTCCCCTTGAATCACTGGTTTTCTTAGCATTCAAAGAGTTTTTCAGCATCTTTTCCCCAATATCTGTGTGAATTCAGTATTTTCACAGGATACTGACATGGACCAAGGGTTAGGCTCAGTTTGTATCATGGTTCTGGTCAATAGTAGCAGTTAAAGTGCTTCTCTAATATATATAGAATTATTTCATTCTAGAACCTTCCAGCCTCTGGAAGTCAGTAGTTTTAAGAGGCTTCCTGAGTGTCCATAATTTCTATCAGACTGTTTTTTCCTGGATTTGTCAAGCCCCCGCCTTTTAAAGCCATTTTTACTTTTGTCTGATGTAAACTGAACTGTGCTAAGTGAGCAGTGCTTCCTACTGCTGCCTTGGATCACATTATCATTCCAGCGAGTGTCTTTTGTTATTAGATCATAAAAAGCCATGGACAACTGCCCTCTTGTTTTCCAATTATTTGTAATAAACATTTCTCAAATCAACCATTTCTTCCCCAAACTGGAGGACTTGACTCTCTTTAGCTTCTTCTCATGAGCAAACCTCTTCCCTTGGGATGCTTTTTCCTTTGTCTTTTCAATTTCTGTTGTGGCATCAAGTGGAATCAGAGAACCACAGAGTGGTTTGGGTTGGAAGGGACCTTACATGGCCAGGGATGACCTAAGTGGGGTGACCAGAATATTCCAACTGTAAGCATGGACCTGTGCCGTGCCCAGTGATTCCTGTCTTAATTTGCTTTCCTGGCTTAACCTGGTGTATGATTTCTGTGTTTATAATCCAATATTCTCCTCCAGAGCTGGGTCCCCCACTCCCTGCCTTTCTTACCTTTGCACAGTGAGTCCTAAACCCACGTTGTGAACCCGCTCCGTCCCCCCACAATCACTGGGCGCGTTTGTTTTCTCCGCTGTGGTTTTTGGACTTGTGGAATAACCCTGCTTCTCTCTGCTCCTTCCCACATGATTCCCAGGATGACAGCACTAGCCATAGTGACCACCAAGACCCCATTTCCTTAGCCGTGGAGATGGCAGCAGTCAACCACACCATCCTGGCACTGGCCCGGCAAGGAGCCAACGAGATCAAGACAGAGGCTCTCGACGACGACTGATGCCAAGAAAGGGGAGGGTCAAAGCAAGAAGTAACTTAGTTTTAGACGTAGCACCTTAGCAGACTTTCCTCGGTCCTTAATATGTGTTCTTACAGTATAACTTTGCAGTTTCTTGTACGTCAGTTAGCTGTTAGGGTCTTGTTCTGTGAAGATGGCATGGTGCCCTCAGCCTTTGCATATACTCTCTCAGTATTAATTCCCAATAAATAATCAATCAACCAACCAACCTCCCTCTCCCGGCCCCCAGTGGCTAGAAAGGTAAAATTTAAAAAAAAAAAAAAAAAATCAAAAAAAAAGGAAAAAAAAATATATCTTGCTGCTCTGTCTTAGCATTCAAAGTGCTTCCAGGTATTTTAGACAGCCCTCAATTACAAGTCTTAGGCTACACTTAAAATCTTGGATAACCTTAGAGATCGTGTTGAAACCGATAGTCCGTACGCTTTCCCTGCCCTGAGACTGAAAGGATGCAAGCTGAGGTAGTGGCACAGGGTCGATGGACACCAGACTGGGAGTATCAACAGAGAGTAAAAAGAACACTTAGAAACCCCACTCCAGCATGGGAATAAATGATTTCCAGCTGCAATAAGCCGTGCCTCACTGGTCATACAGTGACTCCGTTTACTTTCGGGTGCTGTGCTGAGAATGTCCATTGGAAACACGTTCCCACATTTCGGTTGTGCTCACATGTTCAACACAGACATCCTCTACTCTCACGAGCTGCCTGGCTTAGTGGAGAAGTGCTGCCTTCTGCCTCTGGGACCATGGTTGAAGCCCAGCCTGGGATCAAATGAAAAATGAGCTGAATGTCTAATGGACAACAGTCCACTTCTCAGAACCACTGCTCGTTCTTGGCATGGCTGGCAGTGCCTGCTCAGAAGAGGTCTAGACTCTTACCCATCTGTCATTAACAATTTCACCTTTAATTCCTCCTCTCTCACCTTTTCTGTCCCCACCCTACTCCCCTCTCCACTTTGCCACTTTCGAAAGCAATGTTTTCCAGGAAGGTTGTTAAAGTCCTAAAATGGGTGAGTGGATTTTTACACACCTGTGTAAGTAATGCCTACATCCTGACTAGCCTGAAAGGTTACTGGAGAATTTGACATCTGACCTTTGCTAGATAACCATCAGAGCATAAATATTCTCCTTAAATATGAACTTTTTTGTTTGTTTGAAGGCAGGAGGATCTCTTACCTGAGAAATGGGGTGTGAATGTTTTGTGTTCTCTTTACTCTGTCTTTGTTAAGGTGTGAGAAAGCTATACTGCTACGAGCAATTTAATTAATAATTGGAAGCCATACTGATAATGGATGTGGTAATATTTGTAAAGCAAACCTACTCTAAGTAGCAGGAACTAATGGAATTGTTTTCCTTGATCATATGTAGCACTTTTGTTACTTTCTTCTTAAAGATATTTATATTTGATAAGTCTTTTTTTTATCATTTGAGAATTCCAAATACCAAACAGCAAACTTGCATTACAGAGTCACCCTGCGATCACCTTGTCATCTAGTATCTAAATGATGAACTGTGTGTGCATCTAAGAAAATTACATCTGCTAGCATTGTGTGGAAATGATCTCCTGGCATCCTGATAAAATGATATGTTGCTGCCGGTAAGAGGAAACATTTTGATGGAAACAGCGCGAGACGCGTTAGAGACGGGCAGGGCTGTGTTACATTAACAGAGAACAAATTAAAAACCTATGGAAATTTTTGTATAGAGACACATATATAAAAGTTTGCATAGCGTTTCCTCCACATTCCAATTTGTCTTCCCAGTTTGTGTGGGAATAGGTTAAAGAGGGGAAAACAGCTCAGTCTGAAGGATGGGTTTCCCTTTGCTCCCCCCCACTCCTGGGGTGGAGCGGAGGGAAGTTCCTGTTACTCGCCTTGTTCTCATCCCTTCCTCCTTCTTAACTCTCAGAGAGCTTTGTGACCCCTCCAGTGTGGTTCCTCAGCAGGTTTTGAGCCAGGCTGAGCTCTCCAGAGCAGCTTCCCCTGTGTCCATGTGGAGCAAACTGCTCCCCCAAGTACCCAGGAGATCCTGTGCTCTCAGAGGGCACCGCCCTGCCACCACCTCTTTGTCCCTTGGAAGATCTATAGGTAGGGCTTGGCCTCGACTTCCACTTATGGATTTCATTGGAATATTTATGTGCTTTCCTTAGGTATAGATCACTGGAGCAGAATGAAGTCGTCTTGTTTTTCTGTTTTATTGCATTTCTTGAGTAGGCAAATTCATGATCAGTGTCAGGGTGGACTCAGGAAAGGCAAGACTTGGATCAGTGACCATTGCACCACTGCAGTGATTTTCTTACTGCCTGTATGAATGTTTTGGTACTACGGAGTGAAAGGATGGGGAGAGCTTTTATTTCTGTTTTTGCACAGCAGAATGATTGAGCAAACTCGAGCCTTAGTGGAATTTTACCTACTTATTCATTCCACAGTCACACACTGAGCTGACAAGCAACATCCACGATTTATAGTAAGGAGATTTTAATAATCGATGACCTCTTTACGTTGGGCTTGCCACCACCATTTGTTCTGGCTGTTTCATTTTAAAAAGAACAGACTCAAACTGTTGGACAGCTGCAATTTTAAAAGAAATATTGCTTATTGCTTACTATAGTATCTGTAAAAAAAAAAGGCATTATTTGAGGCTTTGCCTTTTTAAAGCAATAGGGAAGAATAAAAATAGTATTAGAACTTCTGTATCCTGATTATAGTTTCATGTGATGCAGGATCAAGGTAACACCACTGAAATTGTGTCTGTACCATCTGATGTAGAATAATCTGTCTTAATTCTGTTTGTCACTGTCAGGAAGCTGCTGATGTCCCACACCAGTATCTTCTCTGAAGGTTAAACAGGTAAAAAACCCCTTGTGAGTGGTTGGAGATTGCCAGATCTTCCTGGGCACTAAATACCAGTCTTCTACCTTCCCACATCATCGTCTTACCAGAGAAAATATCAGATATCTGGGGAATCTGCCCCTTGGTTTGGTGGGGTCAGTGTTTGGGGTGTGTCTGCTCTGGCTTCTCCTTGGGTATCTGGAGGTACAAGGAGTGAGTGGCACTTCAGAGGAATGAGTGGGACCTCAGCTGTCCCCAGGGTGCTCCTGGCAGGTTGTTCCCTTCATTCTGGAAGTTCATAAGGAGCCATTTGCAGCTGGTCAATCCCTTTTTGGTTTGAGGTGAATTATCTATAATGGGACAGGTGCTGATGTGATGGTACCGAGACGAGCGAATGTGATCTGGAGTAAGTGAAAGAATCGGTGGAGGGTGTGTCCTGGAATTCAGGAATCCTGGAATCCTTGCTTTTGGGAGTTTTTCCACGATAGGGCAGTTGTCTTTGTCTTTCTGTCTGTGGGCTTCCTTGGAAATGAAGCCTCATTTTGGCAGCACTGCAGTGGAGTGGCAGTTTGTTGTAGCCACGCTGGAGTCACTGCAGTTTTTTCTCTGGGGGTTCCCTTGAAGTGGCTCTGGTGGCAGATCTGAGCTACCTTTTTGTTCTGTGATCAGAGAAGAAATTAATTTAAGAAGCTCCTCATCTGTCATGGTCACAGATTGCTTTTACCTTCATAGAGTGAGTTCTAGCTGATATTTTGTCCCTTGTAGAGTCCTTCTACTTGAGTTGTTGACCGTCTTCTTAAAACAATTTCTACCTCCACTTCTTTTCTGGATTGTTTTGGTGTTGGGTTTTTTTTTTTAGTTCCCCCACCCTGAAGTATGAGATCCCAAACATTTGCAAAAGCCTTATGAGTTGATAAGAATCACCAGATTTGTTTTCTGCTGATATCCTGAATACTCTGTAGATACACATGTAGTTACAGTGAAATCTTGTGCTGGATGTGAGTCTGCAGTGCACCCTTGCAGCAACTGAGGAATCTCATTAAGAGTCTTCAGGAGGTCCTGGAAAGGGTTTAGACCCCTGTGTCTATCATTTATGGAACCATTGTGTGGGCAGGATGGGGGGAGATGGGAGGGTTGGAGCACATGTCACATAGTGGGAGGAGCTGGGAATGTCCAGGCTGGCTCTGGGGACATCCCAGATTTTGGGTTTTAACTGTCTTAATAGATCAGTTTTAACTTGGGGGTCCAGTGCAGGATCAGGAGTTGGACTTTGATGATCCTTGTGGGTCCCTTCCAACTCAGGATATTCTGTGATTCCAGGGAAGATAGAGCCAGGCTCCTCTCAGAGGTGCCCAGCAAAAACCCGAGGAGCAGAGGGCTAAAATTGCATTAAGAAAAATCCCAGATGAATATAAATAGAAGCATTTTCATGCTCAGTGGTAGAAATGGCCCAGAAGGTTAGTGAAATTCCCATCCTTGGGGATACTCAAAATTCAGCTGGACAGGGTTGGATTAGAGATCTCCAGAAGTCTCTTCTGACCTAAATTATTCCCTGATTCTGTGCAGACCTGCTCAGGTTGGGGTGTTCTCTAGTGCAGATTTGTACATGTTGACTTGTTTAAAGAAATTCTGTTAATTTGTTGAGGGTTTTTTTCTGTTTTGCTGATCATAAAAAATTATCTTTTCTAGTTTACTAATAGCGAGGAGCTTTATTTGCAGGGTCTGGCTCCAGGCTCCAATCAAGCCATAAGTTAGAGATTTCATTAATTATTTGCTCTGTTTACACAGTTCTTCAGGGATATTTGACTTATTCTGTTTGTTTCATTGCCTAACATCAGACTGGTAAGTTTTTCATATTTTTGTAACATTTGTGATTTGTAGATCAGTTTTTGCCTTTATTTGTGAAGACTTACCTTTGTTTTGCTGCTGTGAGTGCAAGTGAGAAACTCCACATAGCTGAACCTATTTCAGGAAAAAATTGGGTTAACTCAAGCCCACTGGTAACTACTGTGGTAAGCCAGAAATTTTGAGTCAGTAAATCACACATTGGTCATTATTAGGAGCTGAAAGGGTTTGATTGGGAAAAAGTCAGATTATGCTCACTTGGATCCCCCTTATGCTGGGCCCCTTGGCCTTAAGCTGTTGGGCACTTCAAGGAAAAGCAGTGTGGTAGTTGAAATAGGTTTTATTTTTTGTACAGATAAACCCACTAAAATTGGTGTAAGAATTTTCCAAACTCAAAATTGCTGCCTTGATGCAGGATGTTGGTTCCCTGTGTGTGATCCTAACTGGAATCCAAAGCTGGAGTCATACTTTCCCTTGCAAATTACTAAATTCAGTGTGAGATTCTGCCCATAATCCTGAGCTTCAGGTGTTCAGTTGGGGATGGTTTCCAATCCTTCCTCTGCTTTATCTCTACTCACTTTTAAAATTCATATTTGTAATAATGTTCCTCCTCCCACTGCAGCTCCATCATCATGCAGCCCCCACTTCCCAGTGCTCATCAGCTTCTTTCAAACTCATTGTGTAATTACCAGCAAATTTTAGGGGGTTTTGTCAAAACTTTGCTCTTACTTTGTCCGAGTTTTCCCACTCAAGTAGCTCTTGCACTCTTTGAAGTTATTTAACTTGATAATATTACTTTGATCAAAGTCTTAAGCTTATAGGCAATAATCTTTGGTTTGGTGCAGCTTTTGGCATTTAGCAAGAATCTTTGTTGGCAGGATTGTTTTTAAAATTGTGTTACATCTCAGTGATCTCAATATACGTTCCTTGCATGGATTTTGTGTGTTTGTAGCAGCAGTCAGGGGTTGGATCCTGATCCCAGCTACTTTAATGGAGTTATATGGAGTTTTCACTGTGATGATTCTTTGGAAGGGAAGGTTGATGACCAAAAAAGTACCTTGCAGATCCCAAGAGGAGCTGCAGAGACATTTCAACCTAAAACATTCCCCCTTGGGCTTTTGAGCAGCTGGGATATTTACTCAGGATATTGGATCAGTTATCAACCAAAAGGGATTTGGTACAGCCCTAAAACCTTCATTTCAGCCTCTCTTTCTGCTGTCAAATTTATGGGGTTTAAACTGTCCAACTAAGGACGTTGCACATTCATGAAAACCAGAGGCATTCTAGAGATGGCAGCTACAAATCCAAATTTAAAATACACTGAAATTATCTTTTTTCCTTTGTGAGAAATGTGTTACAACTTAGAAGAGCGTGGTTGAGTGTTTTGAGGACTGTCAGTAAGGTGACAGCAATTTGATGTTGGTTTTTGTCCAACAAATGTAAATCAAATCAAACCAATGGAAGTTTATCTCAGTGGCAGCAGTGAGGCAGAGGGAGAAAAAAATTTAACTCTTTTACTAAAGAGTTTGTTGCCATCCTTGGCCTTAGGTTTTATCACTCAAAAATAGCCTGGAACTGTTTGTTTTGTGGTTTATATCAGAGAATTGTGGAATGGGTTGAGTGAGAAGGGATTTTAAAGAGCATCCAGTCCTGCCCATGCCATGGGCAGAGGCTCCTTCCACCATCCCAGGCTCTGCTCCAAGCCCCAGTGTCCATCCTGGCCTTGGACACCTCCAGGGATGGAGCAGCTACAACTGCCACGGGGCTAGAAAAGAATTTGCCATTTGAAACACAGGGGAAAATTCACAAAGCATTTTTAAATTCCCCTTTTAATCAGGCTGATGCAGCAAAAGAAACCAATGTGCTTGATGGCTGCAGTGTGGAGCTCTTTCCCATTCTTTCAGGGAGGTCTGGAGTGCTCCAGCCAAGAGCTCAAGCAGGAATGAACTGAAACCATTGAGCTGGAGCAGGCTGGTGATGGGCCTTTGATGTTTCTGTATGTGCAGAGCATCTCTCCCTCAGCTGCCTTGGCAGAAGCCTCCCTCTGCCATTTATTCCCTCTCTGCTCAATGGCAGCGGGAGTGTTCTGCTGATCAAAACACCCTGCACACTTGTGCTGAATCCTTTCAGGCTGCAGCCAGGGTAATTGGGATGGGCAGGATAAATGCATGGGAGTATGGCAGTCACAGTGATGGCAGCTCTTTTCAATGGCTGGGTGTCCCTGACGGGTAATTAGCGGCTTTAGAGACGGGGGGATTGGCATGGCCGTGATTAAAAGGATTTCTGTCTTTTCTGTGATTGAAAACAGGAGATCTCCCGCCCCCTAATTCTCTTTAATACCAGTGTTATTAGTGACACTTGGAACACAGCTCCTCTGTAAACTTAAATAATGACCTCAGTGAATGGTGACTTACAACAGCAGGGACTGAACCGAGCTCAGTTTCTATGCAAAGCTGCTCCTCCTGATTCTGTTCCCCGCTCCACGTGCGCGTCACTCCCAGTGAGTTTGGGAGACAAAGAGGACATTCGGTTGTGTGACAGCCTGGGGACAGATTGCTCAGGGCCTGGTTTAGCTCTTCTGGCTTATTTTGGATTTAAGGAGGTGAAGAGGATGAGCTGTGAACTCCACTGGACTCATTCCAGTTTTTACCTGTCTGCAGCTGGAGGGTTCCTTGGAGCAGGGAGTGTCCCTGGCTCTTGGGTGCCGCTCCAAATTCCCATTCTCGGTTTGGAAGCCTTATCAGCACTTCTCCTTCAGCTCTGCTCTCTCAGCTAACACCATGTAGGAATAGGAGCTAACTCCCCTTAAAGACATCTCCAGATATCCCTCCACAGGAGTGTTGGCTGGACACCATCCTTGCCATTCACTCAGGATATCTGGTGGTGACCCAAAATACCATCACTTCCCCCTGATCTGTTGCTAGATTCTCCAAAAGCATCTGCCATAAAGTGTTCTGTGCCTTTTAAATCTGTTTTTGTGAGTATCTGTTGCCCACTGAGCACTGCAGAGCCTGTGCTCCATTTTTGCCCTGAAGTTTCTTGACCAGCTTTTTTCATAGTGCTGTTCTCCATTTGCCAGGCAGGTTTCCACATTTTGTTGACATGTAAAGATGCTTAGAGGGACTCTGAGTCAGATTTAGTAGAACTAGCAGGCTCCTATCACCAACAAATTCTTGAGAGAATTTAAGGATGTCCTTAGGCTCTTATTTAAATCATCCAGTTACTTTCCAGCTTCTTTGCCCTGAAATCCTTGTGAATCCCAGTTCAGAGCAGGCCGGTGGCCATGGGTACTTCAGTTCTTCCAGCACAGTTCCCACCACTGCCCTCACAGTAGCAATGGAAACAGCTTCTCTTTTGGAAAATACATTTTTAGATATTCACTTGCTGCTGTCACTGGCCTCAGTTCAGCTTCCCGTCCTCCTCTCCCTTCTCCTTAACTAATTAAAGTCTTCCATGTTATGGAAAGATGGCATATGTAGCTTAAATAACCCACCTCTTTAATTAAGAGGATGGATTCAGCCTTCTGAGATATATTTGACATCATTTGAGATTTAAAAATACATTTTACTTACACAGTTTATCTGTCAGATTGCTCAAGGAGGGCAAAGAGATAATGAAAGTAAATTATTAATTAATATTTCTCACCCAGTATATTCCATTAAGAATATTAAGCATTTATTCCATTTCTCAAAGCATGTTTGACTTTGGATAGAGTTTTTTTTTTTGGTCTGCCTGCTGATGAAGTTGCTGCTCCCTCTCTTTGACTGGGCTGTAGGGACAAGGTGAAAAATACACTTCAGGAGCTAAACCAGAGCCAGGAATTCCAAATATCAACTCACTGACCAGGTTTTCCATTTCCTTTATGTGTTGTGAGCCGATCTTTTCAAGCCAAACATGGCACAGACTGTTCCTGACACATCCAAGCTGTTCTGACCTTGAAAACAATTGGTAAAATGATGGAGTGAAAAGAGCAGCAGGAGCATCTCCACTTCAATGTATGGGATGGAGTGGGATGAGTTTGGGTTTGGAATGGTGAAGGAATTCAAGGTGTTGCTGGGAAAGACCCAGGGATATTGCAGAGCATCTGGAACTGCTCCTTGAAAAGGGGAAACACCTTGGAATCTCTGTTGATGAGAGAATTGAAGTGGTTTAGGAGCTTTACTGGAATTCAAGCTCTGCTTTTGTTCATTTTCTCACAGGGGTAGTTCAGAGAAGGGCCATTAAATCCCATCCCATCCCATCCCATCCCATCCCATCCCATCCCATCCCATCCCAATCCCATCCCANTGTCCTGTCCCTCCATCCCTTGTCCCCAGTCCCTCCCCAGCTCTCCTGGAGCCCCTTTAGGCCCTAGAAGGTTTCCCTGCAGAGTTCCCTTTCAGTTTAACCAAACATTCCCACCTTGGCACACAGGAACAGTTCAGTTCTAACAGTTCAATTCACCACTTCCTTCCTTTTAGAGTTCTTTACTTACACCAGTCTTTCTTCTGTAGAGCTTTTTGTCTCAGTCCTCTTTCTCCGGGACTTTTGAGAAAATAAATGCTGTTGAGATGTGGGAATGTTTATAAATTCATTGGATATATGTGATAAATTTGGAAAGAGTGATGCAGAATAGAGACACTTTCAATTAGGGTTGGGTTTGGTTTTTTAAACTTTTTTTTTATGAAGTAGATGGAATAGGGAGTTTGCATCAGGATTGTGGGAGGCCACCCAACCTTCAGGGTCTCCTTGTAGGTGACAGACTGGTCCCTTCTGGCCTTAAGTGTAAATCTATGACTCCAAAGAGATAAAACATGTCTTTTACCTTTAGAACTTGTTCAGAATATTGAATAGTTTTTAGAAATTTGAGTTCTGGAGGGCTTCTCTGCAGCAAGAACTTTCCATCAGAGAACACGTTGTGCCTTATGTCTCTAACCCCACCTCCAGTTCCATACAACAAAAATCTTGTACCATGACCCCAAAAATTCTGCATAAATAGCATGTTATCAATTACAGCCATTTCTTTGGGCTGCAGTGCCTCAGCAGCTGATTTTCACAAATACCATTGTCAGAGGGCTTCAAAAAAATCCCACAAGCCCTCTTGCTAAACTGATGTCTCGTTGTTTCCTGCATGGAGCCTGCATTCCTTCAAGGAATTCCTGTGGAGAATCTGAGCTCAACCCTCCTCAACTGCTCTGAGCCATTTGCTTCCCTCTGAAGTTGATTCTTGGTACTGAATTTGTCACAATATTTTCCCAGATTTCAGTGCTTCCCATGGAAATAGTTTATCTCTCATTCAAGCTCCTTCACACCCCCATAATCCCATTTTGCTTGGTTTGCCTGTTCTGGAGCGCTCTGACCTGAAGCTGTTGTCCTTGCAGCCTCCATGTAAGGGATTTATGTTTTGACCCTACAAAAAGCAACCCAGTGTAGGGCAGAAGCTTCCAAACCTTCTGCTCTGGGGTTTCCCAGCTCTCAGACCCTTCTCCCTTCCCTCCTAGCAGTTTGGATGATTAGAAAATCACAGAAATAGCAATTTTTAAGTATAATTTTTTTTATTAGTACTGGGACTGTCTTTTTTTTACTGGGAAGATTTGTTTACTGGGAGACATTCCCCTTTCCTTTGGCCTTTTAGATGGTGCTATATCCATTACTTACTTGAAGTATATATGAAATAAATAAGAACAATTTTATCTACTTTGGCCGGTTTTAAAAAAAAAAATCAGCTCATAAATTCAGCCAGTTTACAGCAGGTTCTTCACTTGCACAATCCTGTGTGAAATCAGGTGGTGGAACCATGGGGGAGGGACAAGGTGCAAATGTTTTTTTCATAAAATTGTGAAATACTTTGGGTTGGAAGGGACCTTAAAAGCTCATCCAGTTCCTCCCTCTGCCATGGGCAGGGACACCTTCCCCTATCCCAGGCTGCTCCAAGCCCTGTCCAGCCTGGCCTTTTTTGTTCCAATTTATTTTGCCTTGCTTTTGCCTTTTGTGTTGGAACCTTAACTGGAGCAGTGGATTTTCCCTGTTTGGGTGCTTGCTTTTAATGTGGGTGTTTGGGACAGAATGCCTGGATTTGCACAGCTTTCCCAGGAGTCTGCTGCTTCCCTTGGACACTTCATTTATCCAGGGTTAGGGATCCCTCATTGCAGCCAGAGTAGCATTTTATTATTATTTTTAGTTGGTTTAGGCTTGAAAATCATTGGAAAATCTTGAAGTCACTTTTCCAAATGAAAGAATTGCAGTGAAAACAGAGTTTGGGTTTTATGCTTCCCATCTTCCAGTGTTATCCACTGAATTTTATGTTCCTTTTTTTGGCTTCTGTGTGAATTTGGGTGTCATCCTGAGCCTTGTGCTGACCTGAACCTGGTGACTGGTTTTTGTTTTCTGTGGGGTCAGAGCCCTGTTTGGTCTTTTGGGAGGGACAGATTCCCAATCCTCTCACCCAATAGAAACCCAAAAGCAAAACCCCTTTTTCCTTGCAGTTGGCTCCAGGAATATCTTTCTGAGTCTCATCAAAGCCTCCCTGGTTTTGCTGCTGGAATTCTGGATGGTTCTGGGCAGCACTTCTCCCACCAGTGCAGCCCAGCATCCTGTTGGGAGTCGGATCCTGTGGGATGACGCGATGTCCTTGTGCCACCACGGGACGGGCTGTGCCCTTAAAAATAACCCAGCAGTGCCAGATTTAAACTCAGTTTAGTTTCACAGCAGTTCTGTTGAAGGGTGACAAGTCAAAGCCAGTTGTGGCCATGGGGAGCACTGTTTTCCTGCCACATTGCCTTGGCTGTCTTCCTCTTGGTCTTTATGATCTTCCCAAGGCTGCAGAAAGCCCGGGAAGCAGGAGATGTGTGTAGTACTTCTTTCATTTTAGGTTGTTTTTTAATTAGTGTCGATTTAAAAAGTGCCTAAGTGAGGAACAGGACTCCAGAGTGAGCTGGAGGAATAGGATTAGACCTCATTTCCCTCTTGAGAAGAGCCCTCCCTGCATCCCTGCACACATCCCTCCAGTGAGTCCAGAGCCCGCAGAATCTGGCTGGAAAAAACTCCCTGTTCTTTCCTCATGCTGCTCCCCTTGGTTCTCAGTCTTTTGGGGGAGACCTCATTTCTCAGCCAAACATTTGCAATCTCTGATTTGGGGTGGATGGCAAAGAGGGGGGGAAGCTGGGATGGAATTCAATAGGAAACTGCCTCTTGGATTGCAAAGAGCTCTGTGTGATAAACATCCACCTCTGGAAAACCAGGTCTGGGTGGAAAAATCTGATGTGCTTCTTTAATCACCTCCTTTGGAATCACAGAATGGTTTGGGTTGGAAAGAACCTTAAAAATCATCCCCCCCCCTGCCATGGGCAGGGACACCTCCCACTTTCCCAGGCTGCTCCAAGCCCTGTCCAACCTGGCCTGGGACATTTCCATGGATGGGGCAGCCAAAACCTCTCTGTAATCCCAAAGGCAGTTTCTTCCTTATATTCTTAATTACTTCCAGTTTATCATAGTAGCACCTGCTAAACATTTTGTCCAGATAGTCCTAACTATTGGCAGGTGGTTATAATTTTGTAAAGGTGAGAATTTTCTGTAGGTTTAAAGAACAAAAGAATCGGTGATAGTTTAAAAAATTTCATTAATGGAGGATTTCTTCTGACCAGAGTGAAAGGAGGTAACAGAACACTATGAAGGTGTTTTAGTACCACTTAAGGGTTCAGCAAATGAAAGGAATCCATGGTTAGATATTTTATTTTTCATTGGCAACAAAATGTTTTCACTCTGACAACATCTGAGGTGGGAAAACCTGGGAAAGCACTATTGGCAAGGAAAGCTGTGAGGGTATCTCTGCAGAGGGCAGAAACTCAGCCTCTGGGGAGTGGATGGGTGTTGATAGAAGCAGATAGAATGTGGGAATCCATTGCTGGGGTCCTGTTGGACATTTCCTGATGGAAATTCAGTTTGTGGAGCCTGTGGCACACACGGATCCCTGGCCCTGCTCCGAGATGCCTTTCAGAAGTGATATTTCCCCTGAGAAGTGATTGTCACTGGCAGTGGATGTTGGTGACAGCAGTGGATGCTGTAGTTGAGTGTTGCAAACCCACGAGTGAGGGCGCGGTGGAACAACCTCAGATTCACACAAAAACGGAGCCGGGGCGGCTCCTCACATCCCAATCCCGTGTGTCTCGACTTTGTCCCACTGTGACCTCGCCCTGGGGGCGGGTGCCAGCCCTGCATCTCCTGGCTGGGCTGGGCTGGGCTGGNTCCAGCTGCCTCCTGTCACTTCACTGTCACCAGATACATCAGTGGCAGCCAGGAGGAGCCGTGTCCCATCCCTGCCCTGTCCGTTCCTCCGTCAGCCTCTCCCACCCAGCTGCTGGTTGGCCCCAGCTGGGCCCCGTGTCTCATCTGCTGTAGGTGTCCTGCCTACCTCAAGAGGTAACCATGGGATCCTGGAGGGGTGTGCTCACCCTCTGGGCAGTTTTCCATGAGCACTAGCGCACACACACACACACACACACACTGGAATGTATATTCTCCTCTCCCCCAGCCCCCAAATAACCTCTTGACCTGATCCTTGCTGTAGCCACCACCAACTCCTCTTGCAAATTGGATGCTGCTTTAAATGTGAAAACAAATGTTCAAGAAGCTATAAAACCTGAATGAAAGCTAAAGCTGAATTTATAAAGCCTTGTTGCATATGAGCCAAAAGTGCAAAAAGCTCTATATAATGAACTAACCTGCCACTCATATAAATATAAATATATATAAATATATTAAAATCAGACTGTTCTACAAAATTGTGTATTTGTATTTTTGTGTACGTACAATTTTCTGCTAAGCAGAAGGAGGATGTAGTATAGGATGATGTGAGAAGAGATTTTGTTTAATCATATTTCTTTGTTACTTATTTTTGTTAACATCCAGATGCCTGTCTTTGTCTTATGTGTATGACACTGTTCCAAAGGTGCAGTATCTCTCTCCCGCTGCGCGTCCAACCTCCTTCCTCCACGGGGAATGAGTCAGGTGATGCCCTTCATCATCATCATCATCATCATCATCATCATTCCCTTCAGATCCACCCTGGTCTTGATCTTAAGGGCTGCTTGTTCAGCTGAAAGACGAGATGTTTCATTTCCAGGCGCGTTGTGTCGCTGCTCCTCGTAGTGAAGTTGAATATTCACGTGCTGGTTGACTCCTCTGCGCGTAGTTGTTCCCTAAACACGTTTCCATGGTCTGCTGCTGCTCCTCAGCCTGAGATTTCTGGGGGGTAAAAAAATGGATTGGATGGGTTGGGAGGATGAGCAGATCCTCGTGGTGGGTGGGAAGTTGCTTGTGGAGAAGAAAGTGCCGGGGTGGTCCCAGGGGGGATGGAGGAACCGCCTCGTGTTCCCCACGCTGGCTGCTCCTGGGGGGCTTGGCTGTCAGGAAGGAAGGCTGGCGAGGTGTTGGGTTGTAACTCTCCCTGTGCCCCCTCAGGAACATCCACCCCAGCACCCCTGGTGGCTTTGGGGCACTTTGGCTCTTTGCTTTGGGAAAGTTGGAGCAGCCCTGAGAGGGGTCAGTGTGTTCATGCCAGATGCCCTTGCAGTGAAGGCACTGAGTGTTGAGAAGAACGTTCCAAACTCTTCTCCCAGCCAGTGCCTTTATCTGCAAGGTGCTGATGGCTCCCAGCGAGGAGAAAAAGGAATAGTGTAGGAAACCTGCTTGGGAATTGTTATTTATCCATCACAGAGAACTACCCAGGGAAACAAAGGGCCAAAGGAAACTGGATAGAACAGGATGTAGTGGAGTAACTGATGGAAAGCTTGGGACAGGAGATGATAGAAGTTCATCTTCAGTCCCAGCACAGTCCCTCAAGGAAACTGATCCAGCCTCCATCCCAAATGCAGGTGAGGGTCAATGTCCATCACCCCTTCCCCTGGCAGCAGGTGCTGTGGAAACAAACCATCAACCTCTCCCCTTGTGCCCCTTTTTTTTTTTTCTTTTTAAATTTAATCCCTGTCTTTGTTAGAGCGGCCGCACAGCCCGGGGAGAGCGATACTGCACCTTTCCACGTAGGGCTCATATTTATAACAATGTGTAATGACTGTAGCAAAAGTCCTTGTTTCTGTATGTGAATGGACAGAGAAACAAGTGCTCTATTGTATTGATTAAAATAGTTCAAATGAGTCCTGTATCATTGTATCTCCTATTCTGGATTAGTGCCTTTTGGACAGTAGACTGTTCTGTAATTAAAATGTAGTATAACTGCTTTTTT
The DNA here is from genome assembly GCA_013399455.1 of Anthoscopus minutus. Taxonomy (NCBI): domain Eukaryota; kingdom Metazoa; phylum Chordata; class Aves; order Passeriformes; family Paridae; genus Anthoscopus; species Anthoscopus minutus. Next base: position 317,796 of record VWYI01042049.1, read on the forward strand.
GTACAGTTTTGTTTTAATAAAACTTTTTTTTAATTTGTGTTTATTTTAGTATTGTACCTATTAGAAAATAAAAATGTATAACTCAACACTGACCCTTTTCTTCCATCGTCCTTTTTGTGCAGGGCTTGGTTGTGAGACCCGAGAACAAAATGCAGAAAATTTGGATTTGACTGGGGAAAAAGGGATTCTTTGTGCCCTCCTCCTCCTCTGAAGGGATGAAGGTGGTGGACACAATGATGGTGGATTTGAAGCAGTGGATTCCTTCCAGTTCACTTCCAGTCACTTGGAATTTGAGGCGTGGGTTGATTGCAGAGAGCTTTTGGGGCTCGTTCCTGAGAGGGGACTTTTCCCTCCTTTGGCTGGGGCTGTGTTTGTCACAGGTGGAAGTGCTGCTCATACAAAGATGTTGTGTCCTTGGAGACGCTGCCCTTCCCTCTGGGAACCTCCCCCAGGCTCCCCAGGCCTCGGGAAGGGCCCCAAGTCCCATCCCAACCATAAAAGTCTCTTGCTCAAGCAGCTGAAGGTCTGGAGGGAGCAGCCCTTGGTGATAAAACTGGGTGATAAAACCAAAAGATGCTGAGTTCCTGAGTGCAGGGGTAATTTTGAGAAGCCCAAGGCAGGAGGGGGCTGTGGCTGCCCTTTGCTCCTGGCCTGGTCGGGCTGAGCAGCTTGGGAGGGGTCTCAGGGAGAGTTTCTGGGAGTGGGTGGGTGGGGAAAAGCTTCCTCAGAATGGGAACAAATTCCTGCAGGTGGTGTGGAAGCTGAGCTGGGTGGCAGAGAAGACACAAAAGTCACAGGAATTGATTTATTCAGTGGAATGGTGTCTGGGTCCTGCCCTCCTGGTTAAAATCAGGATGTGCAGCTGTGGTTGGGATTTTGCCCTGTATGGACATCCCAAAACGGGGGGAAGGAAACTCTGGAGGGGTGCAATGATGAAAAATGGCCCTCAGGGGTGGAAACACCTTTCAGACTGCTCTTTGTGCATCTCAGATGTCAAAGAGGGGGATAAAATTTATCCTAACCCTCCCCATCATAAACTGCCAGAGCTGCTGTGTTTGCACAGGGAATTTTCTGGAATTTTCCAGGAAGCTGGGGATTATGGAATCCCAGAAGGGTTTGGGATGGAAGGGACCTCAAAGCTCATCCAGTGCCACTCCCTGCCATGGGAAGGGACACCTTCCACTATCCCAGGCTGCTCCAAGCCCTGTCCAAGCTGGCCTTGGACACTTCCAGGGGTAGGCAAGACACTTCTAGGAGTGTCTATTGCAGCAGCTGGCATGCTGGATGAAGCCCACTCCCTCCTTCACAGCTGCAAACCGGGAATACAGAAAAGCTCCATTTGGAGATGTTTCAAAACAACACGAGGAATAAATGCACACTGGAGGTCCGTGCTTTGCAAAGAAGCTGCACTTCCAACCCTCTGTGCCTGTTTCGGTGGGAAACCAGACTGATCAGGGAAAAAATAATTTTTCACAGATTGGTGTCCAAAGGTGAGCAAAACCCCCTTGGAAATGTGCCCAGCTCGTGGCAGGGCAGCTCCTCTCTCCACTCAGGGTGAAGCCCAGGGGCTGCTGCCTCCCACGGTGAAATGTTTGAAGCCAAGCGAGGCCGATGGAAGTGGAGTTAATTTGAAGGAAAACAAGGAAAAAAAAATGTGTCCTTTGTTAGTTTTGGAGGTTTTTAAAAAAATTATTTTCCTGCTCTTTTTGATGGGAGCCTTTTCAAGGCAGCTTTGGCTGCAGAACAGAACATGGCAGCGCGGGGAAGGTGCCACAGCCACCTTCCGGGAAGAGCGAGGTTTGAACAAAGTGACGCCGCTTCAAACAGCTCCTGTGTTTCAGCCAAAGAGGGTTTTTTTTTTTCTTTCAGAAGGTAAAACATAAAAGGCAAGTAGCTTTAAAGGAGAAGAAAAAAAAGCTGTTTTCCTGTGCTGATTGCAAGACAGTGCTGATAAAAATATCCTTTGCTCGCTGAGTTTCTGTGGGGATGGGGCGGGGGGGGATCGACGCAGTGTTTGTTGCTTTAGAAAAAAGCCAAGATAAACTGAAAAACTGCACAAAGTAATCCCAGTCAAACCCTGGCTGTTGTTTCCAGCATGAGGGAAATGGTGCCAGAGAGAGAAAGGACGTGATGTGGCCCAGGCAGGGGGTTTCAAGGACATCATGACATGTTGAGAGGGGGTCTCATCACCCTTTTTGGCCAGCAGGGTTGGTCATGGCAGTTCCCTGAGGCACCGACCTCCCTACAGACCAAACCTGGAGCAAGGCAGAGATCCTCATCCCTGGGATCCTCATCCCACTTTGGGATATTAGGTAAAAATTTAAATTCTTCCCCAGAAGGGTAGTCAGGCACTGCCACAGCTGCCCAGGGAATGCTGGAATCACCATCTCTGGAGGGATTTAAAAGCCTTGCGGATGTGGCACTTGGGGACATGGGACAGTGGTGGCCTTGGCAGTGCTGGGGAACTGCTGGAATCAATTTTGGAAGCTTTTCCAACCTAAACTACAGCAATTCTAAGCATTTTGGTGCCCCTAACTGGAACAACAAAGCACAGATGTCCCGGCTCTAAAGAAGACGTTTACTTTATTCAGGTCCCGCAGGCGACATCGCACGTATGATACAATATTACAGTCATTTAGTATGGTACAGAAATAATTAAAAACTTTACAGCTCATTACAAAGTCTCTTTGGATTTCAGCTCATTTAAAGTACACGGAGCCCCTGCAGTGTCTGACCCTGGCAGGGACACCTGAGCTGGGGCCGGCTCCCAGGGAATCCAACGGGATCACGGTTTGGGAACGGTGCAGAGGGCGGAAACCAAAGGTGGATACAGGACATGGAGAACAAGAGACTCGATCGTGACCCCACTGGGGGCGTTGGGAAGTGTGGCCAGCCCCTTCCTCACCTCCTCATTCCCTAAAATCCAGGCACCCTGAGGCCGCCCAGCCCTCGCTGCCGGCTGCTGGCCCCGGGATAAGGCACTGGGAAAACGAAATCTTGTGCAAAGAACTGGAGGAACCGGCGGAGGGACAGCGGGAGCATCTCCATGGACGTGGCTCCACAGGGCAAGGAAAACACCCAGGCTTGGTGGGGTTCCAGCACTGTGGGGAGGAATGAGGGGGTTCTGCCTTTGTAGGAGAGCGAGGGGTGGTGAACATCCCACCCCAGCCACGGACAAACCCTTCTGTTCAAGGACCCGGCCGGTGTCGCCACACAGAATTTGCTTCTGTTCGTTTTTCTCGACTCAACAACGCCGTGGAACAGCAAAGGGGCAAAGCCTTGGGGTGAACAGGCTTGACTTTGGACATGGAGATCAAAACACCTCAAGAGCTGAAGGTAACACAGGAAAAAGGCGTGGCTTGGCTTGAGAAAACCCCAAGAAGTCCCTCTGGGCAGCCTCCCCTTGGCTGGCTTGGTGCCACAGACACCCCATGGGGAGGAGGGACCCCCAGCCCTGCAAACGCAGTGTGGGATGGAGCCTTTCCAACCCACCACCATTTCCCAAGGATCTGAGACCCACCCACAACTGAGGGGACACAGCCAGCAGGACTGAACCCCTAAGAGACACCAGAGATGAGACACTCGATACAAACGACACTCTCCTACCACAAATATTCTTCTTCCTTGTATAAAGTGCATGAAAATCTTGGAAAAATCTGCATAGCTATTCACACACCAGCCTCAGTGCTGGGTGGTTCCAGTTAAGAGCACCTCCTCCTTTAGGCTGAGAGTTTTTTCAATATTATCAGTAAAAAATAGATATTATTACCTCCATGATGATTTTCACCTCTTTTCTGGTTAGTTGGCTTAGCTGGGGTGAAGTAACAGATGGCTTTGAGCAGAGGAATGAGCACTCAGTCTGCCAAAAATTTGAAAAACACCTTTAGAAAAAGACCTCACGTGCCCAGGAAAGCTGTGAGGGAGCAGGAGACAGTCAGGGAATCCTCCAGGAACACCCTCATGGCCAAATCTGATGTTTTTTTGCTTTCTGGAGCTTGTGCTGGCTGCATCAGGGTGATTTTAAGGTGCAATTTGAGGAGAGGTTTTTTTCTTTCCCCAAGTCAGAGGAAATGGTGAAAACCAAGAATGCTCTGAGCAAGGTCCTCCCTCCACGAAGGCACCGCAGGCTCCTCATGCTCTTCATTCCCACTGGATTCCTGGAATTATCCCAGCCCTACTGAACAGATTTGCTTCCAGGACAAGTTATCCCAGAGGAGACAGCAGGTGTGGGCTGCTCAAAGCACCCTTACACCTCTCTCTGTGGTCTGCAACACAACTGAGGGCGGCAGGAGAGGGAATCCAGCCGGGATCAGCGGGATCGGCCTCTGGCCACGGGGCCCAGGTGTGCAAACACCAAAGCACGGCCAGGGCTGGAGCCCAAACAGGCCGGAGGAGTTTATAACCAGCAGCAGAAACAGGGAACCATCAACCCAGCTCCTTCTGCTCCTCCCCTTCTCTCCTGCAGCCTGGACACCTTTCCATGGGCCCTGGGGAAATCCTGGGCTCCCAGACAGCAGCACAAGAAAAGAGGCTTCAAAAGGCCTTGGAGGTTCTTCCCTTTGCCTGTCCCCCAAAAGGGGCCACTGGGCAAACATGGAGGAGTTTTAAAGACATCCCTAAATCCAAGTATCTGAAATGCTGAGACTGAAAACACACAACTCTGGGGAGGGGCTGTTTCACATCGGCTTCTTCCGGCAGCACATCGGAACAAAGTGCAACTAGAAACACGGCCAGGGTGGACTTCAGAGAATCAACAAGGCAGTGTAAGAGGCAGCAAATTAATCAGTGGGTGGTCTTTCATTGGCAAGACTCCTCAGACCCCAAAAATGAAGAGTTCCACTGTACGGGTTGTGTTCATAAAACCGGTTTTAATTTTAAAACCCGGGATTTCAGCATCCGAATCCTTTACTACCAAATTCCTCCCCCATCGTGGCTTGGATGGACAGGAGCTTCGTGCAAAGGGGAAAGAAGGAAAACTGTACACTAAAAATATCTTTAAAAAGCTGCTCTGTACATTTTATATTAAGATTTCTTGAGGAAAATTTAGGAAACACTGAAAACTACGTACACCAAGCTGGAAGGATACACAACCCCTGGCAGTTCTATGCAGGCTGCATCGGAACCCAGCCCACTTATTTCTGCTACAGATTAGTTTCTATTTTAATTTCATTCCTTCTGCATAAATGATATTAATTACAGTAAATCAGCATAATTATCTCCTTCACTAAGCATCCCTATCTCCTTTGATGCCAATGGAGCTTTCCCTTGGACCTCGGAACCAGATGTTTAAGGCACTTGGATACCCATGGGCAGTGACTGGAGATATATTAAAGTTTAATCATTAATTTAGCATCCTAAATAGTCCCCACGTAGCTAAAACATCTATTGCTCAGGCTGTCCAATCCCCCCTTGATGATTAAACAAGATATAAACAGCTCAGGACAGGAAAATCTGTGGCTTTTCAGGATTTGATAGGAAAAACAAGCGTCGGTCGATCCGTGCGCAGACAAATGGACAGGGATATGTCCCCTGTGCCACAGGCAGCTGAAAACCAGCCACAAATAAAATCAAGTTTTAGAAAAGCCAGCCCAAACCTCCCCCTTTCCAAGAGAGGGGCTGGTTTTGGGGACAACAGAGGCACCTCCTCTTGGGATCGGGGCTGGGAGAGCTCCTCTGTGCAGCGCTGGGCGGGGGATGATTGTAAAGCGCAAACATTTCGTGTTTTAAAAGAATAAATAAAAATAAATAGACTGGATTGATTGATCCTGTTATGAGGACAGACACCCCCTTCTTGACAAAATTCTGAGTGTCTCCAAAGGCTGGGTGGGAACAGAGAAGCACTTCAGTGCTGACACCTCTGCAAAAATCCTCTTGGCCCACAGGGACAAACCAAGGAGAAGGTCCTGCCACACTGGGGCAAGTGAGAGAGGGGATCCTGTCACAGTGAGAGCAAACATTAAAGGGATCAAAAATCAAAAATAGGACAGAGCTGGCCATGGCCTTTCTCCCATTCCCAACAAACGAGCTGGAAGACCACACTGCTTTCCACAGGAGAGCAGAATAATGGAGCAGCGATCCAAACAAGCACTGGTCACAGCCACAAAAAACCCAAGGGCTGCTGCCTCTCTAAATACAGGGACTTTGGGGGTTCTTTATCTCCAGTGAAGTTCTGCTTTCACTTTTCTGCCCCTCTGGAACCATCTCCACCTTGCCCTCTCACGGCAGATTACACGACACTGGCACAACTCTTATGGAATTACAACAGAGCTGTTACTTTGGGGAGGTTCTTCAGGAGTTGCCCTGCACTTCGAGGGAAGCACCGGTGCCTGGGGAGGATTTTGTGGCTGTTGGGAAGCCGTGGTTTGACCAATTTTCCTCTGACAGGAGGAAGAAAATGAGCTCATTACACCCACCCAGCGCCGCGCGCTGGCCCCGGCTGCCGTCGGTTCCCCCTGGAGCCATCAGGACTTGGGACAGGAAACGAAGGATCCAGCACCACGACGAGGCAAAGTAATTACTGTGTCAATCACCCAGAGCACAGAGAACAAACCCTTCCTTAGTGTTGGCCACCAGCTGGAAGTTGGGATGGCTGGTTTCACCTCCCAAAGCCACCAGCTCCCCCGGCCGTGTCCCGGGGCGTTTGCCAGGCTGGCATCTCTCTCAGTTTGCCCAGGATTTCCTGTTCTCCGCGTTCTTCTGGCTCTTCTCCAGCCGCAGTGTGGATCCTCCTTCCGACTTGGCCAGGGCTGTGAGGGAGGCCAGGTTGGAGGCTGACCCAGAGAAGTTCCCGCTCCTCCTGTTCTCCGTGCCGGCCGCTCCCTGCAGCCTCAGGCCGGAGCTGCGGCGCCGCGCCGCACCCGGAGCCTTCCGGACCCTGCCCGGCTTCACCAGCAATCCATAGCCTGGGTTACACCTGAAATACTGCTTCCCTCCGATGGAGCCGTCGTTCTTACCTGGGACAAGAGAATCAGGGAGTCACAGGCTGCTCTGGGATGGCAGGGATGTTAAATCCCACTCCCGTTCCAACCCCGGCACCTTCCACTGCCCCAGGTGGCTCCAAGCCCTGTCCAGCCTGGCCTTGGGCACTGCCAGGGATGTGGCAGCCACAGCTGCTCTGTGCCAGCCTCACAGGGAAGGATTTTTTTTTTTCCCCCTACAAAATGGGTTTTAGTCTGTGCAAACTGGTGCTGCTGCAACCCAGGGAAGGAGGCAAGGAAAAAATGCTGAGAGGGAGAATTGTTCCCTAAAAATACAGCATGGAGGTAAAACTTCCCTGCTGAACCCCAGCAAGGCCACTGCATGGAGAGTGACTCTGAACCACCTTGTCCTTCCTTCCCACTTGCTCTGTAATTTCTCCAGAAGAGGTAAATAATCAGTTCCATTACCAAAGTACCAGGAAGGAAAAACAGACATTTAGAAGAGCTTTTGGCTTTCTGAGCTGATGTTTGAAGTTGAGGATTGTCACTCTTGCCATGCTGTAAACCCTCCACAGAACAGGAAGGATAATTTTTCTACACTGGTGCTGTTGAGATCTTTCTATTTCTAGTTTTACATCATTTAAAATTCTCAGGATCACTGTTCAGGGATTGCTCCCATCCATAAAGGGAAGGTGGAAAGCTCTTTAAATGACATAAAGTCACCCCCTTGGCTTTTGGAGTGTTTCCTTCTCCCTTCCACCATCAGCATGTTGGGTCCAATGTACCCTCAGAGGGCCAGGACTTGGATTTCCATGTCCTTGGAGCTTCTATCCCTGTTTGCAGTGTGACAAAGACACCACTTTCACATTACCCCAGTGAAGCTCCAGATGTGCCAGAAGCCAGATTTCCTCCAACAAATCAGGGTCTTAATCCTTGTGGAAATACAGAAAGGGGGGGAAATTCCAGCAACATCAGCAGCTGAGTCCTCAGCAGGCCAAAAATCTCCTGACTTTTCCACAGAAGCTGCTGCTTACTTGGATGTGCAAACAGAAGCAGCACTGGAACAGCCTGACACAGGGAAGGTGACCTTCCAAAATTGAAATAAACCTGTAAATATATGTATTTTTTTTTAAATGAGGCACAAATCTAGGACTGAGGAACTACTACAGCTTGCAAAAAGATCAAGAGCTCAAGTTTGTTTTCCAGGATGGAAAACTCCAGAGAGTTTTCTGAAACCAGCTGTGAAGTCAGTGCCCAGTTCAGCTCTGCTGGATGAACTTCTCCAGCCCAGGGAAATGTGCAGTGGGCAGGAGCATGGGCTCCCTGGCATGTGCTGGTTCACCACCCAGCCTGGGAATGATGCACTTGGCTAAAAGGATTGGAAAAAGGAGTTTTACATGCCCTGGGTAACCCAAATTCTCTCACTGTCACTCTACCTCTCCTGGATTTTCCACTCCCTGACTCGCCCCAATCCTGCCTGCTCCTGGAGAGGGAAGCCTGGACACCAGCAGGAATCAAATCCCAGCCACCATCTTCCTTTCCTCTTGTGCTGGAGACTCCCTATTCCCACATCAACAGCACAGGAAAAGCAGAGGCCTCCCCAGGAACTGCACCCTGGTTTCCAAAAAAAGTCCTGGAATCCCTGAATTCTGGGAGCTGCACAGCTGTACAGGTCAGAGTCAGGCAGGGATGACAATTGAGATGGTGGAAGACACCTCAAATTATCTGTATGCCCTGGTGGTCAGTGGATGATTATTTCCCACTGCTTTTCACATATATGGGGGTTTGTATATATATATATAGATATAAATATATGTATATATAAATATAGACATGTACACTATATATAGGCACACACAGAAGTAGTCTTTTGCAATTTTAAAGCTTACTTTACAATAAAATCCTATTACCTCTTAATACCTATTAGAAGACTTTGCAACTCATTTAGCTTAAATGTCCCTTTGAGCTAAATCCCAGAACTCCTGTTGTGCTTTGAACACCCTTATCCCCACAGCAGAAGCCCAGAAGAGAATCCATATGGACACAGGGCCTGCCTCCTGCAGCTATTGCTTACCAAGCTGCATGGAAAAGGAATCCTAATTCCTACTTCCAGTGTAAGAAGCCAAAGAAGTGGCCGAAAAGGGACAGGCAGGGAACAAAGAATGGTTTGGGTTGGGATCTCAGAGGGGTTGGGGGTGAGAGCAGGTTTGGAAAAAGATGACAGCAGGGAAGACTTCTTACATATCCCTTTTCCAAATGCCTCCTGCAATGGGCAATAAACCCCCCAAAAGTGGGCAATAAACCCCCCAAAAGTGGGTAATAAACCCCCCTGAAAAAAAGCAGCTTTAGGATGAGCTCTGCCAGCTGGGACAGGGGATGTTTTACCTGAAGGCAAATCCAGCTCGACACCAACCCATGTTCCTTCCTGAAAGTCTGTGGGCCCGATGTATCTAACGGTGCCCATCTTATTTGTGCCCACTGTGACGTATTCTCCCTCTTTCAGCCACTCGGGAATTTCGTTGGCATCTTCAGAATCAGAAATCACCTCCAGTTTTTCCTCTGCCGTCTCTGACCCGTTGTGGCTCAGTCCACGGGCACTGCACGTGCTCTTCTCTCCTTCCTGCTGCTCTTCTGTGCCCAGGGAACTCGTGGGATCTGATCCCAGCATGCTCGTAAAGGATCTCAGCTCCGATGTCTTCACCCTCTGGATTTTGAAGGGGGAGGCTGCAGCGCTGGGCTGGTCGGGATGAGCTTTGGGAAACCCCGGTTCCGAAGCCCCAGAAGACGTTTCCTTTTTCCTGGCTTGTCCTGCTGACTCCACTGACTGTTTGGGTATGGACTCCTTCGGAGTGGAGGTAGAGAGAAAAGGTTTTGCATCAGTGGCTGCAGAGGCATCATTCCCCTGCTCGCTGGGACAAGGAGAAGTGCAAGACTTCCCATTGACTTCGGGGCCGTCCCTTGGTCTGGGGGCAGCACTTGGAAGGCTGAAGGCAGGGGGGTTCTCCCTCTTTGTGGCCAGAGAGCTCTCAGAAGCCCTGTCTGAGTGTCCCTGCACGTCAGAAAGGACCTGAGCCACTGCAGGAGCAGGGGAGTCACTCCCTGCAGGTGCTGGACCTCCTGGCTGAGCCACAGCGTCGCTTCCCGCTGCCAGGGCCTCGGAGAGGGTGGCTGTGGAGACACTGTGGGAAAAATACCCACTGGAGGCTTCACTCAGGGGGCTTGGAGGTCCCTCCTGGCAGTCCTGGGCCTGGGTGTCCCCTGTGGGCTGCTGCAAAGGCACTTTGGGTGTCTTCTCCAGACTCTTGTCCGCCTCGGGCGTCTGCGCCGCGGTTTCCAGTGGCTGCTTTGCTGCTTCCTCTTGGTTCATCTGAAACACGGGGAGAAAGGGAATGTGGGGCTTTGTTATCCCAAATATCTGGGCTAAAAGCACAGATAGCAGACCTCTGGGAAGCACCAAGGCTTTGAGCTTATCCAAATCCCTGTGCAGCTGCCACCTCCAGAAGATGGAAGCTGATCCCAAGTCAGCCCTGGCAGCGTGGGAGGATTGTCAGCTCACTCCTTTCCATTAATAAGGGAAGTGCCAACCCCAAGAAATACACTCCCCAATATTTACTGAAAAATTATTTATATTACAGGAATGGTCATTTGCTGTTTGAAGAGCAGGATTTATATGGAATGGGAACCGGCCCTGATCCATAAGTCTCTCACAGTTATTTGGCTTAACTCTCTGGGGGGATAAATCATCTCCCTGCACCTAAACTGTCATTTCTGTCCCCGTTTCCAAATGCCATTCCCACCTCAGTGCCACCAGCACCTCGCACTTCCAGAGGATGAAATTAACTGCACCTCATGAGATTAACAGTCCATTTCAGTGATGTATTTCTTGGCTGTAAAGTTTACTAAATCTGATAGATCAATATCTTTTGCCAGCACATGTACTCTAAAAGATTAGGATGTCTCTAAATCTCTTTGGGAAGGAGGGAAGGGGGGAGAGTGCTAATAGGAAGGGGGGTGAAAAAACCAGGTTGGAGAAGGGCAGATTTGAACAAATCCTGTCTCAGGTGAACATTTTTGTTTATTATTCACAATTTTGTGATTTCTCCCATCTAGTGGTTGAGTGTGAGACTCCGAACCACAGGATTTTCAGCTTATTCCCAAAATGCCTTTTCTACTGGAAACTTAAGCTGCATTTGAAGAAAGAGGGATTTGACTGGATTACTGGAATTTCAGAACCAAAGGTTTGCCATGGCTAAGTAAAATGTAATAAAAACCCAAGCATTTAAAATATTCCAGCAGATTAAATATGTATTGTTCACTTTCCTATGGCAAGGGTGGTGTCCACATGGACTCAGGAGCTTTGCTCTTTCTCTGGATTTTCCCTTTGGATAACAAACAGTTTTCTAAGACAATAAAAGCACAGTGGGAGGAAGCTGATGTGCTGCTCAGGAGACTCAAGTTCTGCTGAAAAGTGGGAGATCACAGGCTCTATTTTCTCTCCAGCACAGCAAGATGTTTTCCATGATATCATGGCAAAAAAAAAACCTAAGCTCCACACTTAGAACAGCCACATCCTACTTACAGACACTGTCAGAGCCTAGAACTTTTCCTTTTAGAAGCAGCAAACCAGCTAAATTTCAGCTAATGCTTTCAAATATCAAAGTGTAACCAGGAATAGGAGAGGAGATTTTACCAGGACCTAAAACACCCAGCAGAACTTCACTGTCTCACAGAGAGGCAAGAGCACAAGAGCAACATTTAAGGAGCTGATGCTTTGGCCACCTCTGGCAGGTGAATACAAAAATTGTATCCTCACGTCCTGGGATGTGCTCACCTGTTTTATCCTTGCAGCACTGGCATCCAGGCTGGCTGACTGAACCATAATTCGTGGGACAGCCTGGGGGGAAGGGAAATGAAGACATTCATTCAATGAAAGGGTTAAGCATTGGCAAACTGGTAAATGTTAAAGCTCATATTTGAAATGTTGGGATCCTAAGCAAACCTTCGTCAGGAAAGGATGGAAAGCTAAACTGGGCTTTCAGCACTTGGAATGGAGTTTGTCAAAAAAAAGAGGGAGAGAGAGGCTTTTACACAGGCAGAGGGAATAGTTTTAAGCTAAAAAAGATTTAGGTTGGATATTAGGATAGAATTCTTCGCTTGAGGGTGGGGAGGCCCTGGCACAGGGTGCCCAGAGAAGCTGTGGCTGCCCCTGGATCCCTGGAAATCCAAAAATCACCTGGATGTAGCACTTGAGGACATGGACTGGTCCTGACCATGGGGGTGGTGCTGAGTTATTGCTGGATGATTGACTGATGATCTCTGAGGCCTTTTCCAACCTCAAGGATCTATGGTTTGACCTCCAGAACTCTTTCTCCTTTTCCAGTCTCTAAATTCAGCTTGGATCTGAGCACTGCTGGCTTTAACTCAAAAAGCAAGGCAGAATCCAGGTCTGTGCATCCCCTTTTCCAGGAGGACACTCCCCCTGCCTGCTGCACGGGGCTGGACATGCAGGAGCTGACAATAAATGGCCCTCACTTGCTCCCCACTCAGGGGTTTTGTGCTGCAGATTTGAAATAATCCCTCACCCGAGACCAGAGCAGCACTCTGTGACACCTGATATAAATCTGAGGTTATGCTGCCAGCTTGGGCTGTCACACAGGAGGGGAAGGAACCACCAGATCAGTGGAGAACCTCGGGAAAGGGAAGCATGAAGAGAAGGAGAGAGGAGAAAAAGGCAGAAAAATCTCTTTAGCAGTGTTAAATAATGAACTGCAAGGGCAGGTTCAGACTTTGAGGGGAAGAGCTCCTTCAGGGAGACACATTACACAATTTGGGAGCTGCCTGCCTTTATTCTTTTTTCCTCCAAGGGACTCGAGGATTCCTTCTGTACAAACACACAGGCAGTGCTCAGCTCCCAGACAAGTGATTCCCAGAACTCAATAATCTGTTTAAAGCACTGAAAAGTGCCAGCTGAGGAGTGAGGAGCCTTCTCCTGCATCCCTTGCAAGCCCAGTAAAGCAGGAATGTGACTGATCTTACCCTCAAGAGGAATAAACATGAGAGAGAAGAACAGCTTTTATTTATACAGACTGCCAGCCATGAAAAAACCCACAGTGGTTCATGGTAGAAAATAAAAAGAAAAAAATGGACCAAACCCCAACAGAGTCACCATGGACCCAAATAAATTTTTTTGAAGACATTAAATCTCCAGTTCAATAAAAGGAAGCAGGAGAGAAGGGTGGGTTTTTTGTTGTTGTGGTTTTTTTTTGTTCTAAACCTGCTAAATGAAAATTTACCATTGGAATGGGTTCAGAGCAAACTGGCTCTGTTTTGGGTGCACAAGTTTGTGCATTTTGAGACTCTCACTGGATCAGGACATGGGGCTCCAGGAAGGAGATGGATCAGAATAAACCAATGAGAAACTCTGCAAAGTTTAGGTTTTATAAAATTTATCAGCCTTATTATCCAGAAATAAGCACTCAGAACTGGAATAAGGAAAAGTATTTAAAGCTGTTTCTCAGTTCCTTTGGTTCCTTTTTCTCCCTTTGAAACAAATAAACAAAGTAAAGTGCTTGGGTTTTCCATCTCTCCAGTCTCACAGCCTGCAAATCCCCAAAAATCTAAAAATCCAGTTGGGATCACACAGCAAAAGAAAACCATTAGGCTTTAATCACTCCCCATCACACTCTCCTCCTGAAAGGGTGACAGATCTCCCTGTCTGCAGCAACATGGCCAAGCACAGTTTAGAAAACCAGGGAGGAAAAAGCAATTCCGAGAGGTGGCACTTGCCAGGCACCACACCAGATCTGGGGGGGGAAATGCAGTCACGTTCCTTGGGCAGGGGGGAAAGCAGGCTGAAAACAAAGTGTTGGGACTAATGTAATGGGATGACATTGCTGGGTGAAAAATATTTCTGGATCCAGAGCCAAATTCTATCATTAAATGTTTGTAGATAGTGACTGCTCAACTTGATGTATCTATTTATCCACTGGCAAAACACGACCTTTTCACACTGATGGTTTCTGGCAGAATTTCTTCAACCAAGCTGACAAAACAGGGACTGAGGGAGAACATGAAAGCTTTTCACTTCAAAGCATCTTTGATTGTCTTCTCCTAAGAGCTGCTGCTCTGTGCAGGGAGGTGATGAGGGTACATGGAAGCTGGACATGCCCCAGGCGTGTGCACTCACATCCCAGGGATCCCCCAAGGGCTGGGATGATCCCACAGTTTGGGCAGCAGGAGAGGGGGGGATTCTGCCCTGCTCAGGTGAGACCCCACCTGCAGAGCTGCCTCCAGCCCCGGGGGCAACAGCAGAAGGATGTGGGGCTGCAGGACAGAGTCCAGAGGAAGCCACTGAGATGCTCCAGGATGCTCCTGGAGCCAGGCTGGGAGAGCTGGGGGTGTTCCCCTGCAGAAGAGAAGGATCCAGGGAGAGCTCAGAGCCCCTTCCAGAGCCTAAAGGGGCTCCAGGAGAGCTGGAGAGGGGCTTGGGAAAAGGGGTGAAGGGACAGGACACAGGGAATGGCTTCAAACTAAAAAAGTGGAGATTTGGGTGGGATATTGGGAAGGAATTCCTGGCTGTGAGGGTGGGGAGGCCCTGGCACAGGTGCCCAGAGAAGCTGGGGCTGCCCTTGGATCCCTGGAAGTATCCAAGGCCAGGTTGGATGGAGCTTGGAGCAGCCTGGGACAGTGGGAGGTGTCCCTGGCCATGGCAGGGGTGGGACTGGGTGAGCCGTAGGGTCCCTTCCAAGCCAAACCATTCCAGGATTCCACGATGATTCTATGAATCTTGGCACATTTTCTGCTCACTGAGAGGTCCCTTTGAACATTCTCTGAGGTGACCAAAAGAGAGCCCAACCTGCTCTCCCTAAAAACCTAAAAGCATTTGCGTGTCTCTCCCCAGTTACAGAGGCACCAACTGCATTAATCCTGAATGAACGTTCTTTTTTCATCCCATATATTCCACATGTGTATAAAAGCCACCTCCTCAAAGAGCTCAGCAAAACACATTTGGTATTTCTGTGTCATTAAACACTTTGTGAAATGCCTCTTGGCTGCAGTGACTGATGACTTCAGTGCAAAGCCTTTGATTTCGTGTCACTTGGATGAAAATCCCTCAGTATTAACACCCTATCTGCAGAAAGTTCAGTGGCATTTAAGAGATCAAATCAGGCCAGTGCAGCCAAGAATTGCCCTGTGAGTGCCAGGCATGGCTTAGCCAAGGTTGATACAATCCTAAAGGGACATTATCCCAAATTTCCAGTGCTCTTCTCCTCGCTTTCCCATCCCCAGACAGCAGTGGCTGAGCCCAAGGATCCTCTCACTGACAGTGTTAAGGTCCCATCACTATTTAACAGCAGCTACTGGGAACTTCTGCAGCAGGACAGAGATTTAAATTCATTAAATAGAGATATAAATCCGTTTGGAGCACTTAGGATGAAATACTTCCACAAGGCATGCAAGGAAATGCAGGGAGAATTCCAAATTCCTGAGTACATAGCCCCCCCCCAAAAAAATAAAATCCATTTTTAAAAGGTACACCCCGCCCCAACAATATTCCTCTTGAAAATTAATTTAAAATTGAGGGCAAAGTCATTAATCACTAAAATATAAAATCCCCCACCTTCCACAAGGAGATTTGAAATCCATTGCAAGTTAATTTGCTGGGGTTTATTGGTGTTTGCTCATTTTCTTCTCTAAATACACTCTGCATTTAAATATTAACCCAAACAACCCCCTCTTATTCCACATTCCATATGTGGAACATTTCAGCCTGTAACAAGACTTCAGAATTCCCCATTTGTTGTACAATTTTAAAAAAAAATTAACCACACCATTTCCTGTGCAGCTAAATTACTTTGTTTCTAGGTCCTGGCAGATTAAAAGAGTAATTCATACTCATTTTTACATTTGAGTGGTTTGAAACTTCCAAAGCCAGTTTTCCACACTCATTCTCATCAAAAACTATTTGTATTTGAGGATGACAGGGAAAAACTGAGCTCAGGAAGAAATCAAAACACCAGCAACTGAGGCACAAGGAGACACACGAGCTCTGCCATGGAGCTCTGCTGATTGTAGCATCCAAATGATTTTTCACTTGAAACTCTGAAAAAAATAAAATCCCTCAAGACGTTAAAGAAGGTTCTCTGAGGCCACATTATTTACATTTGATTAAGGAATGTCAGTTCTAGCAATTATACTGTGCACCAGGCCCATCCATGAAACTGTTATTTTTTAATGGACTGCCAGAAAAGGGGTTTTTTTCTATTTAGAAAACCTTTCATTAACTGCATTTCATTAGTTTTTAAAATTAATTTCTATGTCTGCATCAGAAGGTGGAAGGGAAAGAACTGACAGCTGCCTTCTCCATGTGGCTACACCACAAAGCAAAAATGAGTTACATGGAAATTCAAAGAGTTTATCTTTTTTTTTTTTAAATAAAGCTGTGACTCAAGGTCTCTCTCTCAAGCCATGTGCTAGCAAAAAGACATCTGAGCAGCCAAAAAGATCCTTGGGTGGGAAGGTGACCAAAATCTACTCACCAAATTGGCCACAGCAATGCCAAAAACCAGAAACTAAAATTAAATATGTCCATTTTTAACGTCAGCACCCAGTGATGCCCTGAAATGTGATTACACAGGAAGTTCCTGGAAAGCCACAGGGTCACAAGGGAAAAGAACAGGAATTCTGCTTGGTGCACGCTGGGAAAGCCTCAGCATGTGAATAAAAAAGAGGGGTTTCAATTCCTATATAATATAATTAAGCACAAACAGATGAAACTCTGCTTCTCCCTCCACCTGCATGTTTTACTCAAGGATTTTAAGCTTCTCCCCCATCAGCAGTGAGGGTCAGAAGGCTCCAAATCTTGTACTCTGTGTTTCTCAGCTTTTTCAAGAATGGGCTGGGAAAATAAAAAGCCATCCCAGCCATTGAGAAAGGTTTAAATTGTTGGCTTTTTTTTTTTTAAATTTACCAACCACTGGCAATTAATTTAAAGGCACCAGATAAAGGAGAAAATAGGCATTTTCTAACTTTAAAGTATATAAACAGCTTCATCAGAACCCAATCTTTTAGGTACATAAACAGCTTCATCGGAAGCCGTTCTGTGAGTTACATAAAGAATCCTATTATGCCAAATTAATTCAATCTAACTAATTAGAGAGCAGGAAGTTCTTTCAATTATTTTATGTGCTGTCTGAGAAACACACTTGAATACGAGAGCAGATTTCATTAATTGCGGTTCATTATTCTCCAGATTAGTTACTAAACTTGCAGCAGAAGGTCAAAGACAGCAATTTTGTTCACTGCCACCACCTTGACTGGGATGTCTCTGCCCTTTATTTTTTATTTTTTGAAGCTCAAGCAACCACTCTGAGCAAGGGAAGATCGCTTTGTAAAGGTAATTTTGTGTGGGCTCGCTCACTTTAATGCTGACGCCGCCCGAAGCAACGGGCAGGACTGAATTAAAACCTGCTAAAATAATTCCAAAAGTGTATTTTTATAAGGACTGATCAGAACTGATTGCCTTTTTTACTGGCACAGGACCAGAGATTTGGTACCACACCAATGGAATAGTGGTGGTGAACTTAACTTCAACTCCAAACCTAAGAAAAGGGTCAGTCCTGCCCCTCTGGAAATTTGATTTTCATGGAACCATGGAATATCCTGAGCTGGCAGGGACCCACAAGCATCACTCAGTCCCACAAAGGATCACTCAGTCCCACAACCTCCCCCTGTGCATCCCTGGAAGTGCTGTCCAAACTCTCCTGGAGCTCTGGCAGCCTTGGGAACGTCACCATTCCCTGAGGAGCTTCTCCAGCCCAAACACCCTCTGGGGAAAGAACCTTTTTCCAAAATCCAACCTGAATCTCCCCATATCTCATCATTTCAGGAAAGGATGATTCAGATCCTTCCATTCCCATTTTAATTCCTACTCCTGAACTTTGCTCTCCCAAATTTTGTTGTTTACAGCCACAAAACTCCAGCACTTCCCAGTTAAGGGTCAGATTCCTTTGCAATTAAAGCCACGGAGTCCTCCAGGCCTCGCAGATTTTTAGTTCACCACCCACTTCTCCCACCTTGCACGTTCCTTTATGTCCCCTGCACTGTGCTCCTTCTCCCACAGCCCTGGAGGTGCTGTTCTGCATTCCCCTGAGGCTCAGAAAAATCCTCTCTGTGTCCTCCCCGTGGCTCAGTTCCTCCAGTTCCACGGGAATTCCTGCCTGCCTGGCTCTGGCAGGTGAGCTGCTGAAGCTGGCAGTGACCCCTGTGTCCCCCAGACACCACCAGCACCCCCAGCTCAACTCCTCTGGCCACATTTGCATCCTCAGGCCCTCAGAAAGCAGCAGCACAGGACATTATGGGATGGGACATTGATGATCTCCAAAAGCCAGACCTGCTGCAAAGGCACCTCTTTATTTTTGGGCTGCACAGAAGAAGCTGGAGCTGATTCCAGGTCAATTCCTTCAGGTTTTTTTTTTTCTCTTCTGTGCACCTTTCCTTAGGCTGGGATTAGGGAAAGGTTCTTCCCCCAGAGGGTGTTGGGCTACTGGAAGAGCTCCCCAGGGAATGGTGACATTCCTAAACCTGGCAAAGCTCCAGGGATGTCTGGGCAACAGGGACAGGGTGGGATTGTTGGGGTGTCTGGGCAGGGCCAGGGGTTGGATCAATGATCCCTGTGGATCTCTCCACCTCAGGATATTCCATGATTCCCTGGGACAGCTGACAGCACTGAAGAAGCCCCATTTCCCTATGGATGGAGCTGCAAGGAATTTGTAAAACTTCTCAAACCAGGGAGGTGCATTTGCAAAACAGCTGATTTGTTCCATTGCAAAACCTGAAAGCAGAGAGTAATTGCAACATTTTATTGTATTGCACAGATCCACTGGTGGTGGAAACCCTGGGCTGCTCTCCGGTGCAAGCACTGAAGCATCACATGCAACTCTATTTTTTTAAAAAACAAAGCATTAATAGCATTTCCTCTCCTATTAAAAACCACTGAGATCATGACCTGGTTGACTCTCCATAGTAATCCACAACAGAAACCAAAATCTCATTAAAGAGATGTCTTTGTAGTTTAAAACTTGATTTCTAGACAAATCATCCACGACTGATCTTGAACAGGAAAGGAGTGGGAACAGGTGGTTAGACTTAGAGGCAGGAAATTAAGCCTGGTTTCCCCTCTCAGCTCTCACTGATTCACTGAGGCTTCAAGAAGGTGTGAAAGGCTCTCACTGCAATTTTAAGAGCATCTATTTGCATCTTTCCATACCCAAATACCTTTAAAGAAAGCCACCACCTTCATTTTAATTCTCTGCAGTTCATAGACGAGGAGGTTTGTTCAATTCCAGCCTCAACATCGAGCAAAAAGCAACATGAAAATGTAAAATGAATCCCCAATCAAGCTAGAAATATTTTAAAATATTCTCATATTCTCAAAATTTTAAAACTGCCTCATTCTTATTTGTGCTGCACGTGCCAGAAATTACTTTTAAAAATATATAAATGTTAGTAGATTTGTTTTTGCTCTATTTAATATTTCACTGTATTTCTATGATGCCAAAACAACTTCCTGTACTCCTGGGATGTACAGTAGCAAACAGAATATCTGGATTCATCCACAAAATAAGAGTTATTCAGGGATTTGAGGGGTTGTTTTGAGGAAGATAGTCTTTAAAATGTTTGCCTGCATGGCAAGAAAAGTCTGGGTTAATAAGTGATGAGCTTCCAGAACTCCAGGCAAAGGAAGAGGGTGAGAGCAGAACCAGCATGGACAGAATGGACTCCCAGAAACCTTCACACGAGATCTGGCTCCAGATTCATCTCCACAGCAGTTTGTTAAACCTTCACAATTTACTCCAGACTGTATTATAAAGGTATTGTAATTCCATTATAAATAAACTACAGACTCACAAATAAAGGAGATTATTATGACCTATAATGGGATTCTCTATTTCATCTGGTGTTTTTTTTAAAAGACAGAAGTGGTTTTTTTCAGTCAGCTGGGCCACGCATCAACTTCTGCTGGGAGCAGAGAAACCACATCTGGAGCAGGTGGGAGCTTTGCAGCACAACCTCCAAAAGGAAAAAAGAAAATCAAAAGCTTCCCTGACATGTGGAATAGCTAAGAATGAACAAAAGCAACTGCCCCAAGTACACAGGAAAAGATGCTAAAGGTGGGCACGAGCTGGGGCGAGGGGTGGGAGGGATATGAAATAAGGAATTAAAAATAGAATTACATTTTCCTCCTGGCAATACACAAACAACACTAAGTGCCCTTCATAAATTTCACCATTGTTGCTGCAAGTGGGAGGCCCATAAATCACCCTGGGAGTGGAGCTGGCACTTGTAAAAAGCCAAGTGGGCCGAGTGTGTGTCAATAAGTTCCAGCAGCTCCACCATCCCTGGACAGGATGGAGGGGAAATGGATCACGAGGCTTTGCTGTGCCTAAAAGCTTGGTTTGCTCTGCAACAACTTTCATCAAACAGCTCTCTGCCAGCAAGCCCAGCAGCACTCACCAATATTGGATTTCCTGGGTGATTTAATGCTTTACCTGCTGTGCAAGGGGAGAGCTCTGCCTGCCCTTTTTCTCATCTCTAACAGGGAACAGGGACTTCAGCAGCTTTGGCATCTGAGGCACAAAGGACTTGACAGGATTCAGGTAGGAAGCAGCCAAGCTGCCAATACCTGTTGGAAAAAAAATATTAATACATTAAAAGAGTTATTCTTTGGAGAAAAGGGGGGGGAAGTCCCCAAAGCTAACCCAAAACCCTCTATAAAAAAAATTAAAAACTCCTTTTTAGTCTAAGATGACTTCTGTGGTTAAAGAATTAGCCAAGGGAAAGCACTCTCTGACTTTCTGTGACATTAATGAGCTGCAGTGACTTCATCCCACATTTAGGAAGCTCCCTGAGCTGCAGGAAAGCCCTTACCTGGATCAGGAGAGTTTTCTGAGCTGCAGGAGAGCCCTTACCTGGACCAGGAGAGTTTTCTGAGCTGCAGGAGAGCCCTTACCTGGACCAGGAGAGTTTTCTGAGCTGCAGGAGAGCCCTTACCTGGACCAGGAGAGTTTTCTGAGCTGCAGGAAAACTCTTACCTGGATCAGGAGAGTGGTTTTGCTGCCCAGAGCCCGGCAGGGAGGTACGAGATGGACTAATGCCTCTACTGGAGTTTGTGGCACCTTGGGACACATCTTGCTGACTCTCCCATCGACCCTAGAGGGGGGAAAAAAAGGTGTTTTTCCCAGTTAGCACAGCAGCAGGAGCACAGCAATCCTCACACACCCTGCACAGCCCCTCTGCCAAGCTCAGAGTGCCAGAGCTGAGGAAAGACCCTTCCCCAGAGGTGCTTTTAGTTGGCAGACCCAGCCCTGCAAAGATGAGCACCCTCAGCATGAAGGCACAGAAAAAGTTTATTTCTAGTCCTCACAGCTGTAATATTTAGCTCACTTGTGCTGCTGTGTTTTGGAAGCTGAGTATGTTACAACAAGGTGAAAATAATACGGTGCTGTCTGCCCAAAATTCCTGAATATTTTGTGTATCTGCTCAGGAGTAGTGGGAGCAGCGCCAGGAATAAGGGTGAGGACAGAGCTTTAAACAAGACAAGAAATACAACACCTAAAGGCTGGATGTTTGTGCCTGGAGTCAGAGGAAGGAGAAGCTGATCAGTTCAGGAGGAAGCAACTGGAGTGGCACTGCAAAGTTTTCTGACAGCCTGGGAAAGAGCAAGCTGGAATATCCACGCTGTGGACAGCAGGAGCCACAAAAAAGATTAGGACAGGTTAGGGTTTTGAATATGAAACAAGATAATTTTCAGCCCCACAAGAGTCTGATGCAGATGAGGAAGAAACAGTGACAGAGAAAAGAGAAGCTCCTTTGCCTTCCCAAGATCCCAGGGCTCTCTGGTTGGGTTTTCCCATGGATCCCACACACCATTCTGCACATGAGGGGTGGCTTCTCTTGCTTTTACAAAGGTCCACTGTGGTTTTGGAACTCTCCTCTCAAACTCACAGGCAGAAACTGGCTCAGTGACAAGGCCTCCTGGGTAACAGAGGCCACTGTTTCCCATCAGCATGTGAGTGTCAAGAATCTACGTGGCAAAATCTGTTTTTTATTAATTCTCTCATCTTGCTAGGTAAAATCATTTATAAATTCATCTGCAATGATTACTCCAAGTGACTGGCCAGGCTGTGTCTCTGCTGGAAGTTTCATGTGGATGCAGAACAGGTTTTGCTTCACCAAACTGAGTGTGCAGAGCTGGAAGGGAAACCAAAATTCCATGGGATTGTCCTGAAAACACCTGAGGGAAGCACACAAAAGCACATTGCCAAAGCAGTTCCTTCTCATTTACCTAATTTATAGGAGACCTGAAAGCAACTCAACACCCATTTATGTGCCAAAAAAGCCCAGCCTCAGACTCTTCAAGAAGTCTCAGGGTCTTGTGGGAAAATGTTGTCCTGTTCAGGTGGCAAAATGTTCTCAGGCAAGCTTGCAAAGCTTCACCTTTCCACTGTCAGAGGCTGAAAGGACAGGATGGTGCAACCAAGTTGATTAAAACTGAAGTCTAATCCCATTTTTTTTTTGGTAAAGAGTTTTGCTATGGCTGGTGCAAAATCTGGATTTTACTGTACACCTGAATTTAACTTGTGTTTTAAAAGACACAGCAGGAAGAGAAATACTTTCCCTGTAAAATGGTGCAGGAGTTACAAGGGATGGAAGGATCTGCTGCATCCCAGACCATAAGTTTCATGGCTTTTTTCCTGGAGGAAGAAGTGTGCTTTTCCAAGAAGAACCCCACTGTTGGAG
Source organism: Anthoscopus minutus (assembly GCA_013399455.1). NCBI lineage: Eukaryota > Metazoa > Chordata > Aves > Passeriformes > Paridae > Anthoscopus > Anthoscopus minutus. The sequence continues at coordinate 340,514 of VWYI01042049.1, forward strand.
GAGAATTAATCTGACCTTGAACATAAAAATGACAGGCAGCCAAACTAATCTTAGCTGGAACTTGAAGTCATGAATGTTTCACAAATAATAAATAAGCCAGGATAGGAGGAATAGATTTCTCCAATGGGTTGAAGGTCACATTGAGCAGCCCAGGGCAAGAATCATTTCCATTTGGATCTATAAGTCAGTCCCAGGGAATCTCTCCTGCTTGGAATAGCAAGTAACCTCACTTGGCAGAGCAGGACCTGTCCTCAGCCCTCCTGCTCCAGGTACACACAGTGCTGCAGCTGGGAAGACAAATTTGGGATAACTGATGGATGCCTGAGGTCACTGAGGCATCCTGAAAGTCCAGCTGATGGTGGCCAGGCTGGGAGCAGCAGGGGTTTGTTTAGCCTGCTATTTTTGAGGACTTTGGGTGTTTAAGCCCTTCTTGAAAGCTTCCTGCTCTGCCTGTGCCTTAAGCCTCCAATTCCATCATTATCCTTGACTTGCAACTCATTTATGTCTTACACACATCCAAGAGTCATGTCTGAAGCTGGAAAATTCCACCAGATGCTTCCATGATTTCCTATCCCTCATCCCCAAACTCTATTTTTTTTTTTTTTGCTTTTATGTTTCTATTAGTGCAGAATTCTCTCAGGTGGCCTTATCATGTCCAGAGATCAATAAAAAATAGAAGACTCAAACCAAACAGCACAAGACTCAAAATAATCTGGAAATACTGGTTTTGTTGCTTCCTGGCCCAGTCTGCCGTCAGCCTGGTAGATGTTGCCACTGGATTAGGAAAAAGAGCTGTGGAAGAGTGAAAAGCATCTGAAAGCTTCATTTCTGGAGAATGTAAAGCTTGATTAGTGATCCTTTTGGATCTTGAGCTAGTGATCCACTTAAAGACAAACAGAGATCAAGGTGAAACATCCTGAGCCAAGCCCAAGTGCTTCTGGAGACCACGGGAAAAGAAGAAACAGCAAGAATATTACAAATATTCAGGAGTATTGTAGCTTACTAGAACAGGGACTCAGAGCAGGTAAAGAGCAACTAAATAATCTTCTGAGTCATGATCTGTTGAGTCAGAAGGGCCCTTCACTGAATGTTCCAAGAGACAAACGATTTCAGGCAAATATCTTGACTTTCTAGCCCTGTTTGGGGAATGCTGAAAAACTGGAGTAGGGAAAAAGCAGCAGAACACCTTCAGGATATTCATCCTGCACAGAAAGAATGGCAGCATTTGGTAACTTTTTCTGTAGCAAAAGGCTTTTTTCTTAAGATCTTTCAGAGATTTTGCTTCGGCCTTGATACTATGGATGACTACATTTTCTGAATAATTTTAAGTATTTTGCCAGGTTGAAGAAAGTGAAGGTCCTGAGAACAGGAATGAGAAAAGGATTTGTGTGTTTACTTAAGGAACACTGGGTTTTTGAATTACACTTGCTTTGGAGAGAGTGCAGAGATCATAGTTTTAATCTGAAGGTCAGATTTGGGACCCTCAACTCTGAGATGACAACAAACCATCAAAATTAGGTTAATCAGGGCAATGGGTGGAGAAACATTTGGAAAAGAAAACCCTGGAGACAACTGGAAGTGTAAACTACAGTGCAGAGGGAAAAAGTAATTCATGAATGAATTTACTAAGCTGGATCCAAAGAGAATCCATGTCAATCTCACTAAAATAAAAATAAAAAGAATTATTGACTAGTATTAACTTGATGAAATTCCCAAGTTTCCCATCTGGATGTCATTCAGCACTCTCCTGCATTGCTTTGTGCATTCACCAACTGCACCACTACAAGTTTTAAGTCCATTCTTCTTCTTCTTATTATTATTATTTAAGTGCTGTGAATCTTTTCTCTTTGTCTCAAAAAGGGTGGTGAGAGAAAGAGAGGAAGCTTATAAATCATTTGCCCAGAGGAGTCATCGTTTCATGAATATATTTGCTCTCTGCCAAGTGACCAAACAGAGGTCAAGTGATTTAATTTAACAAATCAAAATAGCCACCAGAAGAATTCACATCCCTTGGTGTGTTTTAATGCAGAGCTGTTTATAAAGTGGTTTACTTTTATAACACCTTCTCCTTCTCTGCCTTCCATTCTTTCACACATCCTTCATGAAAAACCCCAGGGAATTTTATTTCATGCACAAAACCTTTAGGGCAGGTAGGGATGATCACTACCTAAGTTATCTGGAGGCTTTACCTGACAAATCTTTCCTTGAAGTTGACAGACCATTAAAGTGCAGCCACTGGGTAAGAGAAATGAATAGTTCTTGTGTTTTATTATTTCAGCAGTTCAGAAAAGGCTTAGGAAAAGGTGACCATGGAGCACTGGAATACAAGCAAACAGCTGGGACACATAGCTGGGACAAAAGGCACTTGTTCTCATGAACAGCAGGATTATTCAAGTTCAAACTACATGGTATCAATTTGCTGAAAAAAACTCTGGTTCCCAGAAAAACCTGAAGGTTGTCTCACTTGGACTTTGAGCTACAAATATTGAGCCTTTGGGAGAGGAAGGACAAACATCCAAGACAAAATGGTTCTTGTCAGAGGTGTTTTAAGGGCAACTCGTGATATTTTTTATCAATATGTGATTTAGCCTGATCTGTAAAAAACCTCAGAGGTGCCTTCCACTCATTGTGCCTCTGATTCATCCAGTTTAGCCAACTCAGTTTTTAAATTCAACATCCAACTGAATTGAATTAAATGAAATTAAATTTCCAACAAAAGCCCCTTTGGACATGAAAATTCACCCCCTGTATCTGATATCAAGACTAAGACACTCAATGCCCCTGCATCACCTGGTGTGCAAGGAGAGGTCAAACTCACCTCACTCTCCCCTAACCACACCTGCAGTGATAAGAGGAGTAAAAACTGCCTCCTCCTCATCTGAGCAAGCAGTCAGAACCTAAAGGAGAGGCCACGTGCAGTCCTGCTGACAATAGGGAAGTCCACAAAACTCTTCTAAAGTAAATTCAGAAATTAAAAATTCTCTTAAGTATTTCCCAGGAATTTCCAGCTCCCTGGAATCCCTCTGTGCTGTTGGCACACTGGGATATTCTTTAAGGTGTTTTTTCCCCAAAATGTGCCAATCCCACACCTCTGCTCCAGTCCTGCAGAGAAAGACATTTCCAGCTCTTCAGGAGGATGTGACCACCCATCCATGTTTTTACTACAAAAGTCTGCAAGATGAATCCATGCCCTAATTCCTGAAATTCCTGAGGTGTCTGTTGTAGTTGCATTGACACCATTTTTAATTCTTATTTCAACTCATATAATATTCTTGTTTAATTGTTTAATACACCTTTATTTTTTTTTTAACAGGGTAATGAGCCCTGGCTCTTCTGAATGCTGGAGAATGCAGCAGAATCCACACTCCAAACTTTACCAGCATGGATGGTGCTTGACATAGAGGAATGAGACCCAGGAGCCCTCTCCACAAAGCTAAAAATCCATGGTAAAGGCAGCAGGGATGCAAGGAATTAACAATTAGAGAGAGAAATAAAGTAATGGAATAAAAGTTAAGGAAAGGAATATTCTGGAATGTGCCAAGGGCTTCCATCAGTATTCTGCCTCCAGTTACTGTCCTGTGACTGCTGCTTGCTGTGATACATTAAATCACTTGTTTGGGACTGGCCTATTATAATAAACAACACCCAGTTCCTGGTAAAATGACACTAAAATAACAATCTGTGACTGCTGGAGGGCACTTTGCCACCAAATTTCTCATTAAGGGACAAAGACTAGCCAGCTTAACCAAAACTCTGCCTATCAAGCTTTTCTCAGGTCCTTTATGCTGAAGTGGACAGAAATGATCTCACTGGTGAGCTTTGTGATGTCCGTGTGCTACAGGGACATTTGAAGGACTTGTCAAATATTTCACTGGGATTACAAAGGCTTGTGCTCACCTTCCTACCGAAACTGGATCATTGCATGAGAGAACAGTTTGTGTTGGGAGGGTTCAAGGATCACCTAATTCCACCTGCCTGCCATGGGCAGGGACACCTCCACTAAGCCAGGCTTTGCCAAGCCCTGCCCAACGTGGCCTGGAACCAGAGATCCCTTCAAAACCAGGAATTCCCAGCTGGGGAGGTTGCACCTCCATGTCCTGAGGAACAAGTGCCTTGGATTGAAGCTCACTGCAAGCAAGGGGAGCAGCTCCACCACCTCAGCTCCACATTCCTGCAGCACAGAGTCTCTGTCAGCAACTACAGCCACGGCCAAGAGCTGCAGAACCTCATGCAAACCACTGCCAATAATTCCAGTCAACCAAAGCTTGGGAAAAGGGGGTCATTCCTCTGAGAGCACTAACACAAAACTAAGGAAAAGCATGTTTTCCATTGGCCCAGTTATTCTTTTAAAGTAATTTGTTCATAGAAATCAAGAGCTGCTCACACTGAACTATAAAAGCCATAAAGCCCGAGCAAGCTTTGAGAGAAAGTCTCAACGTTTATCTCATCTCCAGGCTAATATTCACCAGCAGATACTTAAATATTTGCTTGCTTTCATGTCTATTTTTTTCAGCTGAGAGGGGGGGTTATTTATGAAATGACTTCACCCTGTCCAAAAATCTGTGAGAAATGGCACTAAACAGCTCCAGCTCTGCAAGAACCCATCAGAGGCACCCAAGGAGAAAAGTTCTCTGCTTTGTACCAGTTCACGCTGCATTAATGACAGGATTTCAATGGAAAAACTCGTTTGCTCTGTGCTATGCAAATGAGGCACCACCAGCAGCATCTTCAAAGCAGGAAATGAAAGCGTGTGAGTGAGCAAAATCAACTTTATAGTGAGATAAAATTATTATCCCACTCATTAGGTGGACCTAATGCATTACCTCTGCTGGGACCTTTGGACTCTGAAACATGCAATGAGAGAAATCATTGAGGGGAAGGGAAGAGAAAAACAGAAATCATTAAGAATCCTGATCTTTAATTTTTGTGTTAAAAACCTTACAATATTGAAACACCCCACGGTTCTCTCCAAATAGAAGTTGCTACAAACACTTTATCACCTGCACATATTTTAGCATTCTGTCCATGGATCAGATGTAGCAGATTTAGCAACCAATGCTGGAGCACTACATCAAAATTCTATTATTCTGTGCAACTGCATTATGCATTAAAATGCCTTGTCACCACCAGATTCTCCCCCTCCAAATGACTCCACGCTTGCTGGGCAGAATATCTATCAGGAGGAGATCCTTCAGTTGATCTAGGATTTGGAAAATAAGCTTAAATTTAATTTTTCACGTTTTAAAGAAATGCTTTGGGTCTATACTGGTGTTTTTAAGGAGTGAAATGGGCTGAATTATCAACCACCATAAGTTTAAGACCACTGGGAGCTCAGGGACTTTCTTCACAGCCTTTATTCTGTCCAGAGATGGACTTGAACAGACATACAGACCCAGACCTCTTCCTTTCTCCCAGAATCTCCTCCTCCATCCAGGTGAAAGCTCTGGAAGAGCTCTGAAACTGGACAACACTCCTGAGCACCCCACAGGAGCTGGGACAAGACCTGGGAACTCGCCCAGAGAGGTGCAGAGCAGCACATCCAAACCTATTTCTGTCCCAAGGATCCAGGAGCACATGGGGGTGGCCCATTTTTCACAGGTATTTCCAATTTATGCTCCTAATCACTGGCAGAGTAATTTCCTTTTTTCCCCAGTTTTCCCAGGAGATCTGCAGATACTCACCCTGTTACTGCTCAGGTTATAAGGGGGGGCTAAATCCTGGCGGCTTGCAGAAAGCTGGAAGAGTTAAAACAAGCAGAATTATTTTTTAACAAGAACTTTAAAAAATTCATAACTATGCCTCTTGACTAGTAGTGCTGAAAAGAAACAGTTTTTTGGTTAAAACAGAATCAAAACCCAAGAAATTAAAGGTGAAAACAATTCTTGGCCTGGGAGGAGCCAGAATTTGACACTAGTTTGACTATCAGTTCTATCAAATGACTTCTTTCCAAATTCTGGGCAGCAGAAGTCTCATTTTTCTTATGCACAACACTGGTACAAAGCTTAAGTTCAGCATATACTTGTAACTTGTTTTCAAATCTTCGAAAGAAAAAGAGAGAGAAAAACCCAAAACCTTCAACTTGGAAAGGAAATGAAAAATCTCCAGTGTTCAGGAGAAAAGGAAAAAAAAATAGCACAGAAGGGTCAAAAAGAAGGAAATTCATTGCTCTATTCCATGACTCTAGGACCTGAGAATGAAGAATGGAGCTGCTGGAGATGCCAGCAGGGAAAACTCACCCGATTCACGTTGGGGGAGCTCAGGCTCCTGCGGTAGAGTTTTCCTTTTCCCATCAGCTGCTCCTTTACAGCAACTTCCTGGCAGTCACAGAGAGAGCAAAACAAAGAAAGTAAGTGTATTTTGGTGAGGATTAAAGCTCTGGTTGTCCCAGGATAGCTTTGTCTATAAGAGTAAAAAGTTTCTAAGCTGCCTCCTGGCACAGGCTGCTGCCTGTAAAGTTTACATTGCTAAAATTATGAATGGAGGAATTTTAACAATTGGTATTTTGCTGATTGGCATGTGTAGGATTTTGGAGCTAGTCTTGATTCTAGGAGATGACAGAGATGCAAAGACTAAGACTCTTTCCTAGCTGAGCTCCTATTCTAATCCTTTAAACTAATTATAAATGACAGGGAACTTGCTTTCAATATTTAAAGTGCATCACACCTCCCCGTGAATGTATAGTGGGCAGGCACAAGCTCCAGCTTGTTTTGCATAACTTTTCTCTTTGTGCTTGCATAATTTATATACAGGAGAACAGTTTTCAATAAATGCTCTTCCCCCCTGCATTTTTCCTGGTAAACAGATCAAGTTATAGTACTTAAAATTAACCCGATCAATGTCTTCTTTTTATTGGCAGGATGGTTTTGGTGAATTAAATGTAGAATGTGGGCAAAATGACAAAAAAATTCTACTGGCAATTGCAGGCACTATTGCTAAAGCTTCAGAAAACACATTTTCCTGAGCCAGAATTAGAAATGAACAGCCTTAAAACCAAACCAAGCATCTCAGAACTGTGCCCTGAGCAGAGAACTCCCAACCCCATCCATGCTGGAGCTGAGCAAGGACATCTCTGCTTCCCTGGACCTTTGCCACAGGCCCACTTTGGGAGGCACTGGGGTGGTTTCTGGGGTTTTTTTGGGTAGTTTGTGTGCACCCAGGAGGAGTTTGGACTGCACACACTGCTCTCAGGGCACTCCCTGCTGCCAGACCTGGCGCAGCCGGTCCAGGGTGAGGATGTTCTCCACGGCCAGGACGCTTCTCAGGTACTTCTCAATGTAGGCTTCAGAGTCAGCTGAAGCTGCATCTTCCACGTTTGCTGCCATCCTGGCCAGTGCTTCCCGCTCCTCAGCCCCTTGAGCATCCTGGGGAGGCAAAAAGAGAGGGCAGCATTTTAATATAAACCCAAAATCTGCCACATCAGCCCCGGAGAAAACGCCAGTTTTAAACCACGCGGCGCCAGTTCAGCACTGTTTGCCCTTAAGCTCAGGGGCAGATGAGAAGCATGGAATAGTTTGGGTTGGAGGAGACCTTAAAACTCATCCCATTCCACCCCCTGCCACAGGCAGGAACACTTTCCACCATCCCAGGCTGCTCCAAGCCCTGTCCAACCTGGCCTTTGACATTTCCATGGATGGGGAGTCCAGATCCTCTCTGGGTAATCACTGGCTCACCACCCTCAGAGAAAAGGATTTCTTCCTAATCTCTATTCTAAATGTCTTCCTAATAACTATTCTAAATTTCTTCCTAATCTCTATTCTAAATGTCTTCCTAATAACTATTCTAAATTTCTTCCCAATATCTATTCTAAATGTCTTCCTAATACCCAATCTAAGATTCTGATCCAAATAAACACTTTGTGCCATGCAACCTGCACAGGTGCTGCTGCCACTGTCACAGACATCTCAAGCTGAACGTGGTTATTGTTTTGAGGCTTTTTGGGTTCCTTCTGAGAGTCTCACAGTGAGACATTGCCATTAATTAGCAAAAGGGCTGCATTCAGATATTTCATAATTAAAAAGTGCTCGAGCACATTTGGGGCGTTATCAAACCTGAGAGGAAAACAAAATTTCAAGTCATCTGGAAGAAGAGAAAAAATAGAACATTGCTTGAGAAGCATTTCAACAGAGAGCAAAATGCACCAGAACATGAAAGAGCCAGGCAGCAATCAGAGTTTTGGCTCTTCATGTGTTAATGTTTCCACAAGTGCTCTGATAGAGCATCTCTTTGGAAGGAAAGGATTAGCATCTAACTGGGAATATGCTCAGGAATCAAGAGCTGCATAAAGACATTACTGAGAAAAAGCCACTTTGTTATTTTTTTTTCCACAGATTCTCGTGCTCCCCGCAGCAGGCACTTCACCTGCCCATTTTTCCTCCTTCTTTTTCCCTCTCCCTCTCCCTTCAAACAGCCTCTTCAAGGACCTGAGCAAATAGATGCTCACTCAACAAAATACACAGTGACACTGATAAGACAGAGGTTGCTGCTAAGTCACAGCGTGTAAAGGAATAGGCTCCATCTTTCACAAATCACAGTTTATGCTGGCAGCAGCAAGAGCCAGCACGCTCAAAATTGTGAGGGAAAGCACGAAATTAGAGGTTCTTGGCCCATTTGAGACCCTCTGATTTCTTACTCACCTCTGGGATGTTTGAGACTATCTCAAAAGTGACGCCACAGCCAGGGATGGAACTTCGGGGGGACATTCTTCGTAGGAAGCTCTGTGCAAAACCCTGTGGGGAGGAAACATGAGGAAAACGTGGATTAACAGATTCCAGCTGAAATTAACACAAGGAAAACATGGATGAACAGATTCTAGCTGAAATAAATACAGTTCACAATGAAGGAAGCCCAAACTCCAAAGTCTAACTGATCAGTATGTAAGAGCCAAAGACTTCAACTTAGAAAAAAAAGCATTTGCTCGCTTATTGTGGATACAGAGAAGGATTCACTTCCTCCCTTGCAAGGTGACTGTTTCACCAAGCATCAGCTGCTTTTAGAGGTGTGTTTTTTTTCCTGACAGAGCCCTAGGTAACTTGTCTTGAATATTGACAAGTACAGACATTAAATTCTTGACCAAAGAGATCGTTATGAAGAATGATTTAAGGGGCATGGTCATTGTTTATGCTGACTTGGCGCCTTGCAGAGTTAAGAACTGGACTGTTGAATTAATGCAGAGATGAGTCATTCAAAGATGCTGCTGAGACAAACTCCCAGGAAAGGTTATTGACGGGGGTTTTTAGAAAAACAGGAAGAAAGCCAAAGATTCTGTGTCCAATGAAAGTAAAAAACAGCATTGACTAAATCTGTAGAAAACAGGATTGATGAAGGCTTGACCCGATTGTGATTATTGGCACGTTCAATTGATCTGTTCAATACACTCTCCCTTTCCATATGACAAAAAATTCACTGCTCTTCCCTTGCTGAGAAAAAGCTTCTGCCTGATGGAAGAACCAAGAGCTGGGGTTCCACTTCCAGCACTGGGAGTTGCCTACAGGGTTTCTGGGTGTGACCACACCTCTCCTCTTTGCTCTTGCTTCAGATTTTAACTACAGACATGCAACCAGAATAACAATCCAGGCTTTCTGCTTTGTCATTATCACTGCCAGGGGAAGCTGGATTCTCAGACAGTGCTGAACAAACTCCTTCCTCCCCCATCATTCTCAGGATTTATATTATTTTCAGGGCATGATGCTGCAGAAGGGATGACAACTTCACTGCCTGCCATTTATCAAACACCCTGCCCTCACCTACACATTATTGTAAGAGCACCAGCAGGAAAACATGAAGGACCAAGAGTGATTAACTTGGGTGAATTAACACAAGGGATCTCTCCTCCAGCTATTCCTAGTTGATTTGTAAATACCTGGAGGTGTAAATACAAATTCTTAGCAGAAATGTGTGAGCTTAATACAGGACTAGGGAAACACAGAAGTTCCTCTATGCAAAACACGAACTCCAAGCTCACGAGAAATTAACTCTTCTTCTTTTTCCAGTGAGCAAGCACTTAGGGGTTAAGAGAAACAAAAAAAAATCATTTCTCATATTTAGATGCCTTAAAAACCAAGCTGTGTCATCATCCACAATACAAGGGACACCAGGAAAACCACTTGGCAGCTCAAAGCCTGGCTGGACGCCGCTGATCCGGCGCTTCTGCCCAGGCTGAGCTGGGGGGAGAAACATGGGAATGTGAGTCCTGGGAAGAGGGAAGGGCTGCAGGATCTGTACCTGTCTGCCATAGACGTTGACACAGATGCGCTTGCGCAGCACCAGCTGCATCTCTGCAGGGTGGCTGAGCTGGACAGAGGCTCTGACAATCAGGTAAACCCTCTCCTCTGCCGCCGTGCCCTTGCTCAGCTGGATGCAGTCGTGGACCGTGGAGTCCCACGAGGCTTCTGCTTTCACCTGCAAAAGAGGGGGGGTGTTTTAAAAAGAAATAAATGTATCCTCTACTAAGCATAATTAGGTGTATAATTAACTGTAATTAATTAAGCATAATTAGCAAAAATACATAATACATAAATTTTGAGAGTCGTCTTCTCCCTGTGAAGAAAAAAATAAAAATCCCCGCACTTTAGAAGAGGCCATTTAAAAATCAAGATTAGTTTGCCAAATGAAGACGTTGGGATTAAAAATGCCAACTTGCTCAAACTCTGGAACATTTCCTCTTGAGAAAAGATCTTTGAATACCCAGGATCATTGCAAATAAATTATAAAATATGCACAAGTGCAGGACCATTTGGCCTAATTTATTAAGATAAACCAGAAAGCAACAGATATTGCAGTGGAAATCTTCCATCACACTCCAAAAATTCTCCTGCCTGTATTTGATAAATAACTTTGCTGAAGCCCTTCTAGCAATACAGCAAAAGCTGGAATTTTATTTCTTGCATGTTAAAATATAAGTATTACTGATTATTTAAATGGTTGATCTTCAATCCATAAGAAAACTGGCCTGGTAGCCAAATTTCTAGGCTCTAAATATAGATCAGGACCAAAAAAAAAAAAATCCCTAACAGAACTAGCAGGAATAAAGCATTCTAAACCCTACAGTAGAAATTATAAAGCAACAATTGTGAAGTTGTGGAACTATGAGTTATGTGGCAAAATGGAGGATAATGAGTGTCACAATGCAGAGGTAAAAATGTTAACAATTGAGATTGTTTGATTTTTCAGCTGTGGCTTTCATACTCTGATTTGCTCAGGGGTTTTGCTTTGCTAAACACAAACTCAATCTCAGACTTTTGGAATGCTTGGATTTGGATGAAGGAAGATACTTGAGCTTTACAATTTTCTAAATCATGGTTATACTCCAAGTGAATATTCTTTGAAAACAACAGTTGCTCACAGGAGAACCAAGTGTCATTTCTACGACATATTTGATGTATTATTTTCACATGTGGACATATAAAAACAGCAATTAAAAGACTAAAATTCCCTGGTCTGCAGCTTCCCTTACCTCACTGTCGTGATGCTTCACAATCTGCAGCTCAAAGAATTCCTCCTCCTCCTCTGCCACTAGAGTAGCATCCCAACCTCCTGCCTCTGGGTCATCCAGGTTATCCTGGGAGCTGAAGTCATCAGCTGCAAACAGGAGGGGATGTGGAAGGTGAGGAAACACAAAGCAATCACCCTTTTTAAAAAACATCAGCAACTCATGATTTCACATTTTCATCCCCAGCTCCCCAGCTTGGCTACTTAGGCTTCACCTACAAAATTAAAGCTGTGTTGTTCCACTTCAAAAAAAAATCCAATTTCTATACAGAAAGTGTACACAAAGATTTGGGGACACAGACTCAAATGTGCCTAATAAAGGGCAGGAATCTCCCTGCCATGGAAAACACCTTGCCCACAGGTGGACTTTCAGCACTGAGCTCATTTGCCATTAAATAGGTGGTGCTGTTGAGATAAGCTGTTGGTTGAACAGGAGAAAACACAGTGCTTTTAGATCATGATTAAACAAACCCTTAATCTGGGTTTTGAGAAGCTCAGCCTGCCTTGGCTGGAGTCCCTCTCCCATGAATTATTAACCAGCTCCTCCCTGAAGCCATTGGATCCATGGATATAGAAGATTGCAGCCCAGGTCTCCTCACAATAGGCTGAGTGTCACCTCCCCTTCTCACCTGACACTTCTCATCCAAATGTTAACCCTCCTTCAAACATCCTATCAAGGATTTGTTTAGCTGATTGCTCCCTGGATTGCTTTGGGGCTGTCACCTTTGTGGTTCCAACTTCCCATCTTTGGTAGGAGCACGTGACAAATACATTGTACACACTGGATCTTGCATTGGGATGCATTGGAACATGGGATTATTAAAACCTCTGGCTCCTTCCACATATAATACTGCTTATTTTGAAACATTAAGCAATATGTTTCAGGAAGAAAATGGTCAATTCTCTAATTAATCCACCTGCCATTCCAGGCTTTTGTTAATTTTAAGAGCTTGCTTCAATTCTGTAACGTCACTGGCTGGACAAAGTTTGTTTTCAAATTACTCTGCCATTTTAAGGACCACTTACCATTCAAGTCAAGGAATATAACAGGAATGTGAGTTTCCATACCAGCCACAGGAGTCCTAAAATACAAGACAGTGACAATGGTGGGACAGGGACAGTTTAAAGTAACAGAGATTTACCCAGCACATCTCTCTGATGATCCAAAACCCCCAGGACACTGCATTCAGTCTGCAATTTTTAGCCAGACCATTGATAACCTTGGGAAAACTCTTTATTTTAATTTACTGTTCCAGATTCTAAGAGACTCAAATAAATTAGTATTTCTTTTATAACAGCTCTCTTACAATTATTATCTTCTTTGACCTCTGCTTTCTGAAGTGTTTTCTCTCTCTTAAATGCTAATAAAAAATTAGGTTTATTTACTCTGACACACATTCATGAAGTGCAAACCCCTCTACTTTAGTGATGGCAGGGAAATTGGAGAATCAGTAAAACCAATCTCAAAGTTTTTAAACTAACACTGATGTTGCCACTCCACATAGTTATTACTCTTTCTTATAAAACAGACATTGATGAGCCAAAACTGATGAATTTATAGTGAACAAGAGCAGGCTGGAGTCTTATTTAATATATAAAGTACTTGAATCATACTGAACATTTCCTCTAGTGCAAACCAGATTCTTCCTGGAGCAAGCTCCCTGCAGCTCCACTGTTTCCAAACCTAGTGAAACACATGGATGTGAAAGTTGATGTGTTTCCAATAAGAACCTGGTATTTTTTATGTTTTAGAAGCTTTGACAAACTTCAGCTTAAAACTCCATGACACTCAATTCCATCAATACTGTTAGAGGCTTGCTCAGAGAAGATATCCAAGAAGTTGCAAGCAACTGAAGATGAGTTTGAGGTGAAACAACCCTGAATCCTTATCTGCAGTTGTTGCTCACAGCTGATCCAGCACAGCAGTCTCAGTCTAGTGCTCTCTACTATTTTTAATGTTCAGAAAATTACATGGAACACTTGCTGACTAAACAGAGTTTGTTCTCAAACCAGGAGTGCAACAAAATGCTCCTGGGAGATACAGTTTTATGATGAGAGGGCAGCCTTTTAAGTGAATGAACTGGGTAGTTAACATATTAGCTAATTTTTTTAAATGGCGAGTGCAGTGGTAATAAATATTGATTCCTTTTTTCAGAAGGTTATAATTACACCCTGATCAATAACAGTATCGTTTACCAAACAGCATTTCTGGATTTCAGAGACAGAACCTGATAAAATGATTTAAGCAAGAGGCCTAATTTTAACAACTTTGCTCATGCAGGGTACAGAGGCCAGATCGAGGAGAGAAAAAAGCCAGCCACAATCCAAAGCCAGGAATGGGCTGTGCATCATTTTTACATCCCTCCTCTGAGAATGGATATTCCTACCACTCTGCTGGAGCTCCAGGGATCCCACTGCCAGCAGAAGGAACCATCACAGCATTCCTTTCTTCTGTGAGGGTCAGCCTCATCTCCAAAAGCTGAGCCTCCCGATCCGCGTCGTCTTCGGTTTTATCTGCAAGCAGGAGGTCAGTCAGGGCAGCAGAGCAGCTCTGAGTGCCCCTGGCATGTGGCAGTGATTTTGCACCACCCATGACAGAATAAACCCAGCTCTGCTCGCAAAGGAGCACCCCAAACCAGCAAAATTTCATATAAAGGCTTCTCCAGCTTTCACTTCACCCCCAAAAAAGCAAAATGCTGCCGAGTTCAGAGATACAACTCTCCATGACCACATCTTCTAAATTTGGCAACATGTTAAGATTAAAAAAAGTGTGTGCACATCTCCCAGCCTTTTACTCTTATTTCCTTTAACAGCATTTTCCTTACCAGGCTTCCCCACGAGTTTCTGCAGCTGCTGATCAAGGTACTCCTGGCGCTTTGTTAAGGCACAGAGCCACTTCCGACGGAGCCTCTCCAAGTCCCTGTCCTAAAAAAAGGGAAAAAACCACATCAAATATTGCCCCTGGAAAGCCAAGCTCTCCTGATTGTGGTTTGCATAATTTCTCAACCCTTTTGCTCATCCTACACCCAAGCAGAAGATAAGGAAGACACATCCAAACCCTTCGACTTTCCACATTTTATTTGAAGTATTTTTGCTTGCCAACTCTTTAGCTTTTTTTCTGTACCACCCAGCTGAAAAAAACCCCTTCATTTTATACAATTCTTTGCCTTGAATTACTCCAAAACTCACTAACCACTGCAGCTGGAAACCCCAGTCCTCACCATTCTCTCCTCAGTGTCTAGCAGCCTTGTGTCAGGAATCCATCCCCACCCCACACCATCCCACTGCTATGGCATTTGCAAATGCACCCTTAAAGTAATTTTTTTCAAGTGCTCATGTCCTTTAAAAAACCCCAAAACCACCTGAGTATCCTTAAGAGCATTCAGTTCCTCCTCCAATATGCTTTAATCTGAAAAATTCTGCATTTGTAAGAGAGAATTTTAAATTTTTACCTGATAACTGTCCATTTCATCCTCTTCTTCCTAGGCCAAAATACAAAAAACCATGCCATTAATGATTATTTTTTGACAGCAGGAAACACACTGAATGCAAAAGGTGTGACTATTTTAAGCACTATTGACAGTCTTACATAAAAACAGAAGTCTGAGTTTAGCACTGGCATGGTCACAGAATTAAAACACACTGAGATCCCAAAGATATGCTGCTATCATCTCATCTAAACACCAAGCAGAACAGTCCAATAATTATAATGGAAAAATTCACAAGAACTATTAGAAGTCTTAATAATTGAAAGAAAGTGGAATACAAGGAAGAAACAGGAGAAACAGCTTAAAACCTGCTGATCCTGGACAGCAAAGAAAAATGCTGTTTTACCCCTAAGATTTAAGGATGAATGTTAAATCAAGTACTGAAAAATCAAAGTCTGGTATAGAATCCTGGAACTGTTAAGGTTGGAAAAAACTTTTAAGATGATTTAAGTCCAACCATCAACCACCACCACCACCATGGTCAGCACTGAACCTCAAGTGCCACATCCACAAGTTTTTTGAACACTTCCAGAGATGGGGACTCCATCACTGCCCCAGGCAGCTGTGCCAAGGCTGGACAACCCTTTCCATGAAGGAATTGTTCCCAATATCCAATCTGAACCTCCTCTGGCATAATTTAAGGTCACTCCCTCTCATCCTGACCGTGTTCCATGGGAGCTGAGCCCAACCCCACCTGGCTGTCCCCTCATCTCGGAGAATTTCAGTGAGGAAAAAAATCCCCCAGAGCCTCCTTTTCCCCAGGCTGAGCCCCTTTCCCAGCTCCCTCAGCCTCTCCTGGTACTCCAGCCCCTTCCCCAGCTCCTTTCCCTTCCCTGAGCACGTTCCAGCCCCTCAGGGTCTCTCTTGTCATGAGGGGCCCAGAACTGTCCCCAAAAGTGAGATCTGTACAAATGATTGGAGGTAACTGTCCTGCAAAGGAGAAGAGCTGTAAAAATCTCCTGTAATTATTAGGGAATTACAACAGCAGCCACACCAGGAGTGATAATGCACACCTTCCACCTTTTATTCCCATTATTTTCCGATGGCAGACACCACCTTTAATTCTCGACCTTCATCCCAAGCAGAGCCACTTGCAATGAACAAAACTGCCCCTCCTCACAGAGAATGGAACAGGAATGAGAGCTCCAGTCCTCCAGGAATTATTACTTATCTAGTTAAGCAATAATGAGCCACCAGAGCCTACTTTTCTACCTTAATCATGAAAGCAAAAACTTAGCTAAGCTAAAATTAAAAAGCCATAGAGAAGAGGCATTTCCTCAGTTCAAGGTCTTTAGAGAATCTTTAACATTCCAGAGATACCTGATGTACCTGAGATAAGAGAAATAATAATAGAGAGACTAAAATCCCAGGTGCTGATGTCCAAAGCCTATTGCAAGCAACAGGTGTCATAAAATCTGATTTTCAATGGCCCTTTCCCATGGGAGTTACCAGTGTCAGGTACAGCTCACTGCTTTCTCTCTCTCAAGTAGAGTTTTAGTCTTTCTTCTTGACAGAATGTACTATTTTGGGCGTTTCCAGCTCTGTGGAATAAGTCTGGAACTGGTCAGTGGATTGGGAATCCACTGTGGGACAAATAAGGTGAGGCAGACAGGATGAACCCCTGGGACTTGTCCCTCCAAATCAGGCTGAAAGGGGCACCTGTAGGTTGTGGGTCGAGGAAAAACTGCAAGAATGAATCATTCTGTCCTAAGAGAGAAACTTTCTCCATTCAGGAGTTTCCTGGCTTTACAGGAAAGAAATGTGGAGGAATCAGGGGCTGCTGTGAGAAAAGCTGCATAGAAAGCCAGCAGGAGCCAAATGGGGAATAACAGGAACAATCTGCCCAGGATGCTGCTGGAAAGGTGGAAAAAATTCCCCTTTTTGTACCCTAGACACACAATGGGAAAGGACTGCCCCAATTAGGAGACAACAGAAACCCCAAGCACTTCAGAGCCCAAAGGAAAAGCCATCCTGATTAAGCAAAAAAAAAAGGGGAGCACACATGGATTGAATCATACACTGTCAATAGGGTGAATATTTTGGGACATCCACTTTTCCATTTAGCTGGCCTTGTCTCAAGCAGGGCAGCAAATCAAACAAGAGACTTGTTCTGCTGTGCCACATTTTGGCTTTGCCAGCTCCAGGGAGTCACTGAATTCTCATTTATCTGCTGGGAGGGGGAAAAGTAAAAATGCACCAGAAACCCACAGGAGTACTGCAAGAAGACAGTCCCTAAAAAGAGAGGGATACACATGAGGTGCAGGGTGTATGAGACTGTCAAACAACTGCCCAACATCTACTGTGTGCCACAAGTGGTTCATGGAATTCTAACATTTGTAATTGGACACTATTTAAATAAATGTTGCACTGGTTTATTTTAGTTTGAATTTTTAATCTGAATATTTTAAATTAATTTTTTTTAAATACTTACTTAATATTGCTTTCTATCTCTAATATTTGAAGTAAAACCTACAGGAAAAAGTCCTAATGGATTTTAGGAATGTTTGCACTTTCTTTTCCTCTTCGAGTGCTGTGCTGCTTTCAAACAGAGGTAAAAAAGCCCAACTAAAACCAAAAGAGACCCAAAATATCTTACAAGGGTTATTTTTGCCAGGGAAAATGATTCCCTTTATGCTTTCCAGCTCTTGGAAATAGCTGAGAGAAAATAATCAGAGTTTTACCTGATAATTTTGTGACTTGACATGTTTTATTTGAACACAGCCAACACCAACAGATAATATGGATTCCTCCATCAGTGGCAAGGTCCCAGATTCCTGCACAGTTTTCACTTCAACCTGGATTCGTCGAGATTGCCCCTGTCCAAAAGAACAATTTGAAATGCTTGTTTAAAATAAATGAATGTAAAGTGTTGGAAGTTTAATTCTAGAGAGACCTCTACTGGCAAGGAGTATTGTATTTTTATTTTGGGAAGAACAGAGTGCTGCAATCCCAATGACCCCGTGTCCAAGAGATTTCCCTCCTGTTACAGGGATTTATATTTACAGGAGTTATGAATTTACAGAGAAAAGTAAAAGATCAGCATTCAGCAACTCCCCAGTTTACTTTGCTGGAGGGTTTTCAAACATACCCTTTAAAGATTTTATTTTTAATATTTCTGAAGGCAGAAAATGGTATCTTCTCCCCACCTACAAAAGAGGAGAGCAAATAGTCTAACTTGGTGAGCTACTGCAATTTCAGTAAACTTTTCCTGACTCTGCTCTCCTTGGCTGAAAATTCTGACCCAGTGATGGGTCAGTGCAGCAAAGCAACTGCTCTTCAGTGAAACTGTAAGGGGGAAAAAAATAAGTAAATAAAAAAAAAAAGAAAATTAAAATAAAAATCAAATGAGTTGGTGAGGTCAGAGGAGCAGCCTGTATCTAACTTTTACTGATTTCTCATGTTCTTTGGGCAGCAGCTTATCAATAGCTCATTGTTTAAAAATGTGAGCTGTTCAGTTAAGCATTAACAATTTAAAGCAGGTAGAATTCAAAGAAAAAAAGGAGTGCTTGGCTGGAAGGATCAAATAAAAGGGAACTCTGGACCTCTTTAAAAAATAATGAAGTTCAGTGGAGACTGATGTCCCAGGTGCTGGCACAGGACAGAGCAAAAATTTTCCAGGGAGGGCTTTGATCACCTTTAAGCTGAGTTTTGCTCCGTCTCCCACTTTACATCAGCTTTCCACGACGTCACATTTTGCACCTAAGCTCGACTCTTCCTTGGACACCTTGGCCATCCAAAACAAAGCTTCCCAAGTGCTTTTTGCACAGCTGGAACCCTGCCTGTGCCACCTCACCTGTCTGAGCTGGAAGATGCCTCCTGTGCTGACGTCCTTGGCAGGGGTCACCTCCACTGGGCAGTACTCCCCGTTCTCATTCAGCTCCAGGATCTGAACCCACAGCTCCACTTTGCGGGTCACCTCACTCCACCTGCAGAACAAGTCATTTACTGGGCTGTTTCTTTGGTTTGGTTGGTTTTCTTTTTGTTTGGTTTTTTCCCCCCCAAAGAAAAAGGAATCAAAACACTGAGCTCGCAGTGCAGACCGAAGCAGGAACAACTGCTGCAATAAATGCATCATTTGTGAGCGCACAGGCACCAGCTGTGCAGTGATTCTAAATCCTCCTGACAGCTATTTTAGTCAAACATCAGAAATAAACCTTTTCCTGATTCCAATACAAACCCCAATTCCACATTTAAGCTCTGGTCTCAACTCCTGCCACAGAAGCCACAGTGTTGTCAGGGCAATCAGACTGAGATGGAAGACAGAAGAATGAAATATGACATTGTCTCACAAGCTCTCAGGATTCAGAGCAGTTTCCTGACCTTCTTCGTATCACTGCCTTCTCTCCAGCTCTTCCCAGAGCTTAATAAGAAACAGCCATTTTTGTAGAACTTCAAAATTAGAAAGGATAGAGGTGCTCACTACTTAGCCAGCAAATGTAACTCACTATGTCAGAGCATCCTTTTCCTCTTTGCCATATTTTCCTGAGCTTTATTTTAAATTTTCCTGTATGCAGCTTAATAGTCAACATAAGCTTAAGCTGCAAGTAAAAAGAGAAGTAACTGCCAATAAATTAAGATGCAGAGCTGCCTTCTAATTGAAGAGGCAAAACAACTCACATTTAAGAAAATGCTACTGCAAGATTCCTTTGGGGACAACAAATGGTGCCAGCAAACAAACAACACTCTCCTGCAGTCTGAATTACCATAATATTGCATATTTACCCAAACTGAGGTAATAAGGAATAATACTTTTCCAGTGGAAGCATTACAGAGATGGCATTTCATGGCCAGGAATGAATCTGAGTCATCCAGTGGCCTTCAGTTCAAAATCTGATTCTTTACCTCAACCCTGCTTCAAAACCAGGCACTTCAGACAGTGATTTTTCCCAAATTCTAAACTGGAGATGTATTTCCCACATTTACCTGTCCCGAAGGCTGCGTGTTTTGGCTTGGATTATTCCCAAATCCCACAGGGCTGGGTTTTTGCGGTCACCACTCTGCTTGTGCCCATAAACTTCAATGGCCAAAGCACCATCATAAAGATGCTCCATGAAGTCTTCAGAAATATTCACAGAAACCTCCTGGAAGGGACAAATCAGTTGCTAACTGTGAATACACGACTCAGGCTGGGAGATTTTACTGCCTTGACTTTAATAAAAGCATTTAGTAAAACCCCCCCTAGTTCCCAAGACATATTCCAGGGGAAAGGAAGTGTTGCCTCAGTTTGTAAAATCAGGAGCCAGGTCAAAGGCATGTGATTTTCCAAAGATTAAAGTCTGTAAGGAGCTGAAAAATGACCACAGGCTGTTGCAGGCCCTGAGCCAATGGCTCAGAAAAAAATCAAAGCACACGTTGTAATGTTCAGAATCAGAAAATCAGAACTCCTCAGAAGGTGTTACATCCATTTCACAAATGGTAAGAGGAATAAATTGCTCAGTGTGATGAAAAGTGGTAGAACACAATGAGAACTGGGGTGATTTGGCTGGGATTCATCCAAGCTGACTTCAGATGTCTCTGTTAAGGATGCCTCTGCTCAGCTGCTCCAAAGCCAGTGGGGAAGAAAGAGTCTGTCCTAAATAGTCTGTTCTGACCTCTAACAACCCAACTTCAACATCTACAGCAGCCCCATGTCCCAGAACTGGGACATTTCTCTTCATTTCATCACAGTTTAGAGTGATCAGCTCAGTTACTGACATCAAATATCTACAGTGAATTTTACTGTGGATAAATTCTAATATCAGTTTCTCTGATGAACTGATGTTTTCCTTTATTAACCCACTTCACCTTCAGTAATTTTTGCACAAATGAACAGCGCAGAAGAATCAAACTTAAATGGACTCTGAAGACATTTAAGTGCTTATTAAAAAAATATTAGTGTATCAACATAATGAAATTAAAAATGGTATTAAGGCATCATGAAATACAATGTGAGAAAAGAGGCAGATAAAATTGCTACACAAACCCAAACCCAAACCAGCTTTTTTTTGCCTGCCTTACAGTTTAATTAATAAAACAGAAAAATAAATTACATTGCAGTGGTCGAAGACAACCATACACCGTGGCTCCTTGCTGATGGAAGACTGGGAAGGATCCACCTCAGGTGCAACAATAACTGGCTCCACTTGATCCCAGAATGTGTATTTGCAGAACACAAAGTTGGAAAGGTGCTGTGGCAAACCTGTAGCTTGAAGGATTTTAATCTGGAAAGGAGGTGAGAAAGAAATGAGAAGCACTTATTCATCAGGCGTGGAATTAAAAACATCACCTGGTAAAACAATGTTCCACTGCAAAGGATAAAAAAAAATAAGAGCAGCAAACCCAATTCAATTTAGCAAATAAAATTTCTGCACTGACACTCATTGGAGACAATATTTGGAGTGCAGCAGCTGAACACAGTCACTAGATGTCACCAGGCACATACTTCCTGGAAGGGACATTCTGCTCATTTTTAATGGTGAAATGCAGCAAACCCATTGCAATTTAAGAGGAATACAATAAAAATCTCCTGTTCCCAGTGGCTCCTTTATGTTTCAAAAACCCTTGGTTTAAGATACTACTTGTTCTAACTCTGTGATGCTGGAAATAACCCAAAATCAACCCCAAATAATACAACATTAGCCTGTCTCCTCAGCAAATCAAGGCCAAATAGAAACAAAATGTGGTGAATGCCCATTCTGATCTAAACAAAGCCATCATATTCACCATATATTTAATAAACTTTTATTCTCCATTTGTCAAATTAAGACCAAATGAGTTGAACTTCTGCAGTACAATCCTTATGATTAGGCAGGAATATATTTTGGCAAAATACCCCATCCTACTTGTAAGCACTGGAGCTCTATGGGACAGGATAAAAAGTGGAGGGAAAAAAAAAAACAATTTCTCCCAAATTGTTCACATTGTCCAGAAGGCAGCAAGGCTGGGGACCACTCTCTCTAATGTTTTTTTGCCTTTCCTTTCTTACCTGTAGCTTGTAGTTTTAATGTAACACAGAACTGCTAGTAAATACTTCCTACTAATTTTCTTTTTATAACTGACACACTGTATATATTTTACACACTGCGTATATTTTACAAAATATTTAATATGTAGAGAAAGAAATATTGAAATATTTAATATTTAAGAGAAATACACATTTAGAGAAAAAGAAATATTAAGAGTAATGATTCCTAGAATGATGGGAGTTTATCAGATTCTGTGACTCTTATTGAATTGGATATTGCACTGCCAATCCTAACACAGACGTTTTCCCTGAATTCCAAGAAGCTTCCTGGGGTGAGCCTTTGGCATATAAATGCAATTAATTAAAGGAACAAACCCCAACCAACTACTTTGTGTTACTTCAGCCATTCCATATACAAAATGAGGTTACAAAGAGACATCATCCAATCTCCAGAAGCCAAGGATTTCTTTCTGACTCAGGATGGGAAGAGAGAAGGCTGCTCAGAGGTTGGGACACATCTGGAACTCACCCTGCAGACAAGTTTTCTCTCCTGGATGTCATTTTCATTTGAGTAGTCAGGGCTGTCCTCACCTCCCACCAGCCTGTCATCGATTTCCCCGCTCACTCGGACAACCTCGACGTGGAGACGACCTGAAACCTGGCAGGACAGGAGCCAGAATTATTTGTGTGCCAGGAAACAGTGACAGGTTCACCTCCTCCCAGTCTGTAAGCAGCTAACATTTTATTCCTTTTTGCACTGCTCTTGCACTCTGCATTTGTTGTACCACTTGAAGAATGCTCTGGTGCAAGAATCAAAAAGCCTTTGTTGCAAAAACCGTAAAGAAATCAGCTGCTGATTTCTTGGGGAACAATCCCACCTTCAAAGCAGTCTCTGGAGAGTCTGCAAAGTGCACACTTGATGCAGAGCGTGGAGGATGCTGCCTGGTGTGCTCTGCTGCCTTTGAGGTTGGTCTCACAGAATATATTTAAGAACCTATTTTCTTGATGGCAGCCAGTGAAACCAGTGGTGCCATAGCTCCTCCTAAGGCCTTATTTTGGGGTATTTCCCTCAGGAAAATGCTGAGGAAGCTTCCTGCTTTCACAGTCACCCTGCTGGGAATCAGAGCTGTCTGAAAACTCCAGTAAAATAATATGGGATTTACACAATTCCACATTGTTAGAGAAGAACTTGTGCACGTGAAACTGGAAATGATCTTCTCCATCCTGGTAGTAAGATCCAGAGGCTGTAACAATACAGCTGAGCAAGGACAGATTATAAGGAATGACAAACCTCTCCCTTCTGATTGATGATTGGAACAGCATATTGAAGCTTCACATCGTAGAACAGGCACTCAAGGAAAACATTGGCTACTCCAATAAGGCTGTGGTTTTCCTGCTCGTCGTAGAAGGGATCAGCTCTCCTGAAATAAGCTCTCATCACCTGCAAGCAAATCCAGAGTCCTGTCAGGAAACCAAACCTCCCAGGAAACACTTTTCAAAGTGTTGCACAACAGCCCAGTGAAAGAAAAAGGGACTCAAGCAAGAGGCCAGATCAGATCACAAGAAGAATGGAAGTGAATTTTACTTTGGGTAAGGCCTGTCCTGAGCAAGTTCTCCTTAACTTTGCCAGATTCCTGAACTGCTGTTGTGTTACCTTCTGCTTCCTATTGTGTGCTCCATTCCCTCTCCAAACTATGCATGCAAGCAGAGATCAGAGTGAGGAGATAAGGGTTAATGAAATGCTGAGGATCAATTCAGCGCTAGGAAAAGCAAAACCTCAGCGAAACTCAGCTCTTTGCATATTCCCTCCCCACCTCCACCCAACAGTCCTCCTGAAGATGTAACTGGAATGTAATTACAGGAGCACTTTTTACTCACTGGATTGTCTTCCTCACAGTCTTTCCACTCCTGGTAAAGGTCCCTCATGTCCACCAGTCGATTCTCCAGCTTTTCCAGTGACCAGATCTGTTTGCCTTTCCCTTTCCTCCTCACCTGGATTGCAGGCTCGCTGAGAATTGCACCTCTCTGCAAAACAATTAAAGGGACGCCAAGAAGGAATTCGTGTCACAACAGTGAGAAAAGAGTTTAAAACTAACACAAACTTGAGAGTTATCTTTGGGAAAAGTTCTTTTTTTTTTATTTCTGGCTTGAGCAGCCAAATCCAAGCGTGACAGGCTATGAGTTCAGCTGTCACAGTGTATTGGTGCTCATTTTTAACTGGGAAGTCTAATCACAGCTACAGGCACTGGTTTCCGTGGATTTTCACCTTGCATAAGTGTTAGAAATGGGAACATTTAAGCACTTCACAAATATCCTCAAGTTACAGTAGGCCTGGAATACTGCCTGCAACTTTCAACTAGTGCAGACACTTAATCCCCTTTATCATCCTGGGTGATGGTTCTGGATGTGTCTTCTCAGAAGACTGTGAGAAATACTTCTAAAATAACTGACAAAAACTATAATCCTGGAATAAAATCCATATACAGTACTAAGGACAGTCTGAGTATCACCAAAATCCTGATTTGGCTTCAAGAACTAAGAGTAGCTTAGTTAGCCAGCCTGATACACAAAGTCTAGGTTCTGCTCCCTCCTTCCAAAATTTCTAAGATGCCCGGGAACAAATAATCCAAATCCTCCCAGCTCCAGCTTCTCTCTCCACAATGATGGCAGAATTTTCACAGCTTGCTGGGATGATCCAAAGTCAAATGCCCACAAAGGGATGGTAAACACTTGCAACAGATGTTACCCAACCTGCAGAGACTTTGTCACTCTGCAACAGCAACAAGTGGGAACTTCAACACCAGGGGAAAGGTCTTGCACCAAAACATTTATCTTTTAAGGCACACTATAGGATTTTCATGGTATAAAATAAGGCTGTAGCAGAGACATATTTAATTCACATCAGTGGAAAACGAACTCAACCATTACAATCAGAGTAAAAGAAATCTGAATACTGAGGGACAAACTTACTAAACATTTAATTCAGTCAGGGTGACTGTACCTTGCTGTTGGCATTAAGGCTTGAAGCTGGGATCTGGAGGGTCACTTTGTACTCTGTCCTCTTGTCCAGTTCCTCTCCAATAAAATTGGCTTCTCTCACATACAAATTGGCTTTAACAATCTGCTCCCGCAGCTTCCTCAGGCTGTGGGTCAGCATTTCCTCTCTGGAAGAACGGGAGTGGGAAAAGGAGACAGGAAAAATCATGAGCTTTATGTACTGGAAGCAAAACAAATCGGATGAGGAGGCCACTGAGAGCTTGTGGGTGAGGATTAAAGAGGGGACAGGTGACATTATAGT
Organism: Anthoscopus minutus; assembly: GCA_013399455.1. Taxonomy (NCBI): domain Eukaryota; kingdom Metazoa; phylum Chordata; class Aves; order Passeriformes; family Paridae; genus Anthoscopus; species Anthoscopus minutus. The sequence goes on from VWYI01042049.1 coordinate 365,730, forward strand.
GGGGCTGCTACAAATATGGGACAGATGAGCCCCTCCAGAAAACCTGGAAGCAACCTCACATTCACAAGCCCTGCGCTTCATCTGAACTTGTGCAAAGGTTTGGACCTACACAACATTCTTGAGTTCAGCTCTGGGGCTACCAAATTGAGGAGGACATGGAGAGAGTCCAGAGGAGGCCAAGGAGCTGCTCCAAGGGATGGAGCCAGGCTGGGAGAGCTGGGGGTGTTCCCCTGGAGAGGGACTTGGGACAAGAGATGGAGGGACAGGACAGAGGGAATGGCTTCCCACTGCCAGAGGGCAGGGATGGATGGGATGTTGGGAAGAAATTGCTCCCTGTGAGGGTGGGGAGGCCCTGGCACAGGGTGCCCAGAGAAGCTGTGGCTGCCCCTGGATCCCTGGAAGTGTCCAAGGCCAGGCTGGATGGGGCTTGGAGCAAGCTGGGATAATGGAAGGTGTCCCTGCCCATGGCAGAGGATGGAGCTGGAGTGGCTTCCAGGTCTCTGCACACCAAAACAATTTTATTATTTTTAACACAGAAATCAGGTGAAACTGCATTTCAACTGGGAAAAAAAACCCAAACCCTGTCTATATGAATTTAGCAATATGAAAATTAGGAGGCTGTTGGCTTTGGAGACTTCTCCATGCATCTGCTGAACAGGCAGCTATTGTGTGGCTCATTCCAGAGTTCTCCCACCACAGATGTGGATGTTCCATGTTACAGAGAAAGATTTATTCAGACATGACCCACTTGCTCACTATCCTTCCAGGCAAGTGTGAGAGAGTGGCAACTGTGCAGCCCAGGAATCTGGTGCACAAAACATCCCAAGCACACAGCTAGCACCTTGTCAGGCTGTCTGAAGTATCTTTTACTTCCAAAGTTCCACATTCATTTATTCAGGGTTTCATCTTCCTCCTGCAGCTGCTCTTTTAGACAGCAATAGTAGGAAAGATTATTTAGTAAATAACCTCAATGCCATCACCCAGGAAGAGGCAGAGTGGGCAGTGACCCCTCTGTGGTTATTAAATGGTTTTTACCATCATCTGGATTAAAATTATTTGTATTATCCTCTTACTCTCTTTTTAAATTTGCACTCTTCTGCTTGCCAGAACCTGCCCAGGTCAGACAGCTGGATATGAATCAGGAGGAAAAACAACCTTCCAGCAGCTGAGTCATGTATAACCCATCAAAGAATAAATTCCCACAGGAGCCTCAAAACTTCATCCAATCACCCCATCTTTAATAGTTAAATTTGCTGCTGATCAGAATAGAGCTTCTCCTTAATAAAACAGAAACTCACTATTTGTCGTATTTTCTATCATTTAAGTCTGGTTATTCTAGAGGTGTTCAAGGCCACGTTGGACAGTGGAAAGTGCCCTCCCCATGGCAGGGGAGGACCTGGATGGTCTTTGAGGTCCCTTCCAGCCCAACTCCTTTACCATCCTGTGACTCTCACACAAATATTTTGGCCACGTCCTCCCCAAGCCCTGCCACGAGTCCTCACAGAAATTCACCGCAACAGCAGCACAACTAAAAAAACCTAAAATATCATCAAATTCACTGCAGAAATTTGACTGGGCCCCCCTGATGGTGCCAGTGGGTTACCCACCTCTCCTCTGCCCACTGCCTGAGGCGCTGCTGGGCGCTGGGGGAGTGGAAGGAGAACCTGTCCATGCTGCGGAAATGCTGCTTCTCGGGCGAGAGCCGCCGCCGCAGCTGCTCCAGCTCGTGCTCGTACATCAGCCTCTGCCTCTCCAGAGCTGACCTCTTCTCCTCCTCGTGCTGCTGCTCCAGGCTTTGCAGGATTGACTGCATTGGGTCTAGAATTTGGAAACAGAGGAAGTACTACAGTGAAATCCAGGAGCGTGCTGGATGCGTGGTGCGAGCACAGGTATCAGGTAAAAAGACTCTGGTTTTGTTGTAGGGTTTATGTTAAAAGTGCTGCTGAATTCTGCAGCAAAACAAATGTTTACAGGGCAGATGATTTAAGAGAATTAAGAAAATAGAAAGCCCAAGCTGAAAAAACAAAAGCAAAAAGTCCTCCTGTTTCCCAAAATAATGTCATTCTGGGATAGCTACATAAGACCACAAAATCTCAAAAACACAGTTTCAGAGACAGAAATCACTGCAGTTAATGCCTGAGTGAGACATAACACAAGAAAAATAAACAGCCAAGTGAAAACACTTTGAGACTGCAGTTCCACCAGCATTCCACTTTTGGCTTTCCCCTCAGCAAGAACTGCCAAACCAAACAGTCTGCCATGGTTATTTTTCCCTCCTCAAGCACAAAAATGACTGTGATGAGTCATTCAGAAGAAAAATTCTCCGAAAGGAAGATATAAGGGAAAAAAGTCTGTGGTTATCCTCCTGTTTGGTACATATTCCAAATAATTTTTGTGGCTCCTTACCATTACTGCCAAGAGCCTTCATGGTGACTTCCATCTGGGCATATTCATAGCTGAAATTAATCTCACTGGACACCTCACTGGAATTGTCTCCATCTATATCCAGCTGCTCCACACTGTTACTGCACTTCATGGAGTTGTCTCGCTCCTCATCCTCATGATCTGCCTTCTTTTTCTTCTTTGGCAAATTCAGCCTTTAAATAAGAGGAAAAGTTTTAGGGAACTATTAATTGCTCAGCTCTGAAACACAGGGTTGCTTTCAAGTACTGTTAAAATTCAGTGGAGCCTCCAAATCAGAAGATTTTTTTTTCCCTTTCAAATTTTATTGATCTCCTGTGGGTGTAACTTTCCTCAGGACAAAAACAAGAGCAGAAGGTAAACTAATTAATCCATGCTACATTCTCCTAATTAAGTACCTGATACTACCAATAATACAGTTTAGATAATCATGACATTTTTCAGTCATTCCACATCCAAATAATTTAGGGACAATAACAAAGTGATATCTCACTTTTTTATGTTGGTTCTCCTTTTAAGCACAAAATAAAACAATGAAATTTAAGCATAAAATAAAACAATGAAATTTTAGATTATTGTTCAAACCCACTGATTTTTGAGGTATTTGAGAGGGTTTCAAAGTACAGTCTTGAACAAAACCACCTACCACTGATCCTGTCTGATACAGGAAGGTCACAGATTTGGCTGGGACTACAGGGGACAGAAAGCACAGTGACCTTGTAGCAACATTTAGCATTAAAAGCCAGTCCAACTCCAGTATTGCTTTTATAATCCACATCTTTCCTCATACCTGAAACCAAAACAAAGTGGGTGCCTATTTGCAATTCCTTTAATAACTTCTGTTACCTGAAGAAGTGGTTGTTTCCCCACAGGATTCTGTCTCCATGGTGGAGCTGGATGGGACACACGACAGCAGAGCCATTTACAAATGTCCTGTGAAAAAGCAAAATTCTAAAGTAAATATATTTATATAAAGCTTAGGTTTATTTCCTCTCCCACTATTACTTTCATTACTGCAACAAGTAAAGGTAGGAGATTTATGGATTGCAAACAGGCAAAATAGGCTGAGAAAATTCTTTGATCTACCCAGAGCTGTTTCATACATGCCTCAAATTCAGCTTCTTTTGACCTCCTATGCTCATGAAGTTCAGTACATTTAGACAGATATTACTACAGCTGTGTCTGGGGAGTAAAATTAGAGCTTAAAACTGAACAGCCTGAAAAAAAAAAGTCACAAGAAAAAAACCACTTGTAGCACACTGCTCTAAAATACAGACACAAAACAGAAATCAAACAGAATAAAGGCAACAGACACCTTTGCTACATTAATATCCTAAAGACACTAATTAAAAAAATCAGAAACTACTTTTATTTCAGAGTCAGATGAAGTTTGAAAATAGGATTGTGGGATTACTCAAATTTGAAGGAAAACTCAGGTTGTCACCCAGTCCAATGTGCTCCAAGCAGGATCAGGATAACCCAACAAATCAGGGTAAACGTGAAAAGTTTGGATTTCGTGTATTAACAATAAATTATTGGAGATGCTGACTCTGCATGTCATTTTGTGATCAACCTGAATATGCCAGCTGCTTCTCAAGAAGAACTACTTAATTGAATAAAGCCACAAATGCTTCAGCAGCTCTTTGCATATCAACAGAATTCCTAGAAAATTAATTCAAATTTGGATAGGAGTTGCATCTACACAGCTGCAAATCAGTGAGTATCTACTTACTGAAAGCACATGCAATTTACCCATCTTCTCTTTGAAAACTTGGGCTACAAACACCCTCCCTGAGAAAAACCTCACTGGAATGGAACATGAGTTGCCAGAGGAACAGGTGACAATTAAAATGCAAAAGCAGCATACAAGAAGCAGAATTTTTCCTGCTACAAAAGAGATAGAGAAGTTTGTTTTTCAAGTATCTTTGTGCACCATTAATCATAAAATACTGGCTAGAATTACAACTATCAAACAGCTGTGGCTATATTTTATTCCTTCACCTGGTATTTTTTTGAGGGGTCAGCATAACCTGGCCTTCTGGGGTGATGTCTATGATGCAGTGCTCAGGCAGAATTCCCATTCCACACAGCTGAATATCTTGAGAGTTGTCTGAGCCTATCAGCGTGTGCTCCTGGGGGAAAATGAGTTCAGATGTTAAAGATGGATTGCAGAGGTTCACTGGGTCTAATTCGCCCATTCTCCTTCCAGATGTTTTGTGTCATCTGGTCCCAAAATTTCACATCTGCTCAATACTTCCCTTAACGGGAAAAAGCGAAGCAAATCAACACTTTGTCTTACAGTAACAAGCAGAGAGCACTCAGGAAACTTTATAGGTAACAGTTAAACAGGAAAATGAAGAGAATTTTATGATTTAACAGAGGAATTCAGTGCCTTGGAATGTTGTAGAAGCCAAAGGAATAAAGGATTCCAGGCAGGAATTAAGACAGGCTCACAGCAGCAGATCCATGTCGATTGTGGAGGTTCCACCTAGATCAACAACAGCTCAGGAAATTCCTGGAGTACTCAAGGTATGGGGGATTTGGAAGATGAAGGGTTACCCCACACATAAAATTTCTGAGGTTGGAAAAACCACTTGAAGGCCATCCAGCCAACCCCCAGCACTGCCAGGGCCACTACTGCCCCATGTCCCCAAGTGCCACATCCACATGGCTTTTAAATCCCTCCAGGCATGGGGACTCCACCACTGCCAGGGCTGGATCCCCCTTTTTGGGACAGAAATCTCTTTTTTAAGCATGTCCAGGTAAATTTTGAGGAAGAGTTTAGACAGGTCAGTTCAGGTTGCTCTTCAGTACATGAAGGATCTGGTGCACACACAGCTCAGAGACAACATGGGCAAATATTCTGAGAAACAAGAGAGTCAAATCTCAGGATTTTAGGAAAAACAGCTGCAAATAATTTTATCCTAATAATTTCAAAGCATGGGGATTTTTACAGCAAAATTCCCCAGGAGCAAGACAAATCTGAGTTACTAAAAAATTAGCAACAACTAATTGAAGGAGATCTACCTTTGTTAGAGTATCTACCCCAAGGAATTTTCCCTAGAAAAGAGCACAGAACCACCTGAGACTTCTGCGGGCACTGATGGGCCAAAGGCTTTTCCTTGCTCCCAGTGACCACTGGGAGAAGTGGGATCTGTCCTGGTATCTGTCAGTGATTTAGCAGCAGCGTCACACTCAGGATTTTCATGTGCAAGGTGTCTGGGAAAGAGTCAACCTCTCCCAAAACCTCAACTCTTTTCTCCTAACGTGTTCTTTTTTTTTTAGCAGATACAAAGCAGAAAAAGTGTTCTCCCTTGTTTTTATTGAGATATCACAGAGCCCCGATGGATGATATAAAAAAGGATCACTTACTTCCTAAGACTGACTAAACCAAAACCATCTTTCAGCCTAATTGCTGATTTTGTGGCTGCTTTGAGAGTTACTACCCCACTTCAAAGGGAAGAGAATGTTTAATGTGAAGCTCAAACCTCCAACGTTTGCTGCAAAATTTTTAGAACTTGCACTCCAAGCAAGATGTGACTTTAAAATGGTTGTACTTCATTTCTCCTCCTGAGTCCTCCATCTGCAACTTGTAAAAACCACAACAAACTGCCCAAATATTTCAGCACAGGGTCCAGAAGTCACATCATGTGTTTGGTGGTTAATATCAGGGACAGCACAGCAGAAGTGCTGAGGCAGAACAGAACTTTTTTTTTCACTCCTGGCAAGCTGCACGAAGAGGATTAAAAATGCATTTCATAAACTGAAGACAGCAGCCAGAATTTAGACTACACATGGACAAGCTGACTAGCAATATGCCCAACCCTCATATGAAACAATTTCATAGGTAAAAGCTTGTGACAGTTTGCATTAAAAAACCCAACCAACAAGAAAACCTTATCCCACAACAGTTTCTCAAAAAGAACATGTCTAAATTTCTTTCTAAAAAAAAAAAAAGCCAAAGAAAACCAAAACAAGCAAAAACATGAAATCTGAAAACTTCTGTAGTACAAAGAATCACATTTGAAATAAAAAGGTTGTGCTCATAAAAATCTTATTAGATATACAGTTTAATAAAACTCTCCCCGTACACCCCTGCCAAATGAATTAGAGGCCCACTTCTGACGTTAGAAAATTTTTATATACAAAAATATATTTTTACCTTCAAATAGTACACCAGGAGTTCATTGAGAGCTGGATCTGCATTCAAATTAACCAGGAAGCACTTATTATCCCCAACTTTTATTCCAGAGGACTGCAGGGATATGCCAAGGCTTTCCAGCTGTTTCTGACGCTCCTGCAAGAGAGCGGCCATCAAAATTTATCTGATTGCTGCACAACCCTTCGGAAATCCATTCCCATCCGCCAGAGCCACCAGGCAAAAATGATGGATTGATACTTCTAGAACAGGAAACTCTTCCTTCTGCCACAGGTGAAGCACAGAATCCTCAGTTTTACCAAGCTCTGATCAGGGGTATCTGCGATTCTTCCTCTCCTCGCCCCTCTGCTCTCGGAGGGCTCCGTGCTTTGGTCCCACACATTCCCATATTCCCAGCAGGAAACGAAAGCAGCTGGGAGCAGCCTCCTGCAGCACTGCAGAGCTTCTCCATGACCTCACTGGAACTGCAAAAAGCTACCACAAAGCCATCTCTAGAGCCCTTTATTCTCCCTTTCGAGCTAAAAAGCAACAAGTTAACTTAAATCCCTGCCAAGCCAAGCTCCATGTCTATCCTTTGTTCCAGAGCAATCAAAATGACAAAAAACTGGCAACCTGCTATTTAAGTAATGCAAGGAACACTTCCTGCTGAACAAGAATAGCAGCGTTTTGGATGGTGTTTTGTTCTTGTCAAAAGACTTCATAGAAATGTCCAACAAAGCATTACTGTGCAAAAATGTGCATCTCTCAAAGGGAAGGGTTTGGGCGAGACCAGAGCACTGAAAGGAACATTAAACATTTCTGACTTAGGAACAGAAAGGGATTCTTCTAAAAAAACAAAAAATCCCCACTGGGATAGAAAAGTTGAGGATTGTTCTCAGGATCAGAGAGAAACTGAAGTGAGATTCACTGTCCACAACAGCAAAAAAAAAACCAAACAAATTAGAAATAATTATGGGAGGGTCCTCAGAGGATTACTGGGGGAAGCAGAAACAGGAGAGGGTGAAATTAGTAAGTAAAAAAACATACAAGAGACCTACAGTTCTCTCCCTGTGCTGCTGAGACTTTAAAAAAAATATAAAATTAAATACTGAAGGAATAATCTTAGGATGTTTATCTTTACCTATCAGTGTGCTTTGTGTTTAAAAACTGAGTATGTCACAATATTCAGTATCATTCTCTGCTCAGCACTGGAGTAGTACCATGTCTAATCAAGATTAAAACTGCCAAGAAATAGCACAACTTGCTCTTGATTTTCTGTTCCCTGTCTCCCCACATGCTACAAACCCAACATGATGTCCTTGTAAGGAAAAGTCATGTGTGTGTGTGTGTGTGAGAGAGAAAACAAAGAACAGAGGAGAAACTGCAGCGTGATGTCAAAGATCTCTCTTCTGATCACCAGTGCCAGGCTCTGAAGTTCACAAAAATCCTTATTATCTACAAAGATAAAGCACATGCTGCCCTAAGGAGAACTTGGCCCACAATGTGAATCTCATTGGATTAACTGAGACAAAAAGAGCCAGCTCCTGTTAATTTTTTCTCAAGACTTAATGTTAATTAACTTAAATACTGAAAAAAAAATATTAAAAGTATGTCGAATGCTCACTAAAAACGTGAAAAATTGCCCATTGATGTGGCTGGTGTTTAAGGCTTTGAGCTCTTATTGATGCCTCTTTGATGGTCCTTGCTCTCTGTTAGGAGTCATCCTTTCCTCAAAGATTTACAAATATCCCTCCATCCTACCCATCTACCCTGACACAATTTGACAGACAGATGAAAAAGCAGCAAAGACAACATGTGGAGAACAGAGCACAGCCCCCTTTCCCTATCTCCCTGTCCCACTTTGGGGTAGGAAGTAGAAAATCAGGAGTGAAGTTGAGCCTGGGAAAAAAGGAAAAGAGGGGAGGGAGGTGTTTTAAGATTCAGCTTTTATTTCTCATTACCCCTACTCAGATCTTATAGGTAACAAATTAAATTCATTTTCCCCAGTGAAATCAGTTTTGCCCATGACAGTAATTGATGACTGATCTCTCCCTGTCCTTATCTCGAGGCTGGAACCTTCTGTTACATGATCTCTCCCCTGTCCAGGTGAGGAGGGGAGTGACAGAGTGGCTTCCACTGACTTCCAGACAGTCCTGAAACAGCCCGTGCTGCACAAACACTTGTCCTTATCCCTCCTCTGGAAAAAATATCCCTTTTTCAAGTCTCATGAAACTCCCAGCCCTGAAACATCCTACCAGGCTGGGAATTTAGAGACAGAAAGGCAGAGAGCTAAAGCAGCAACATGCAAACATCAAGGCACATTTAGTCTGGAGAGTTGAGCCCATCACTTCAGTTTTTCAACCTCATACATTTAATGCCTACAAACTATTGTGTACGGTAAGAGCAGGGGTTTTTCACCATTATTATTTTTACTTTATTTTTTTTCCCCACCTTTATACACAGGGAGGAATTGCACTGAAAGGCAGGAAGCCCTCGTAGTCACGGGCAGCACTTCTTACAATGGATCTTTAAAACCAAAGTCAACACAGCCTATTCTGATTGTGGCATCTACAAGAGGGCTTTGTACCAGAGGCTCCATTCTCCCCTTATTTATTACATGCTATTCATCACTTCCCAACAGTCCTCCCCCTCCAAAGCTCCCCTCTGCAAACAGATACATCAGCATTTGTGTGGGAAGAACCAGGAGTGTCACGAAGTAACATGGTGGTGACCCGCATCATTTTTCCAACGTAATCATCTCCAGTTATGCTCTGAGGCCCTGAATATCAGTTTAGGAGCTATTAAAACACACAGAGATCCTCAACAGCTCTATTTTTTTATCATTCTGTATGCCCTTTGCCCGGTGCATTGAGGCACTCAGTCCATAACCTTGCACTGAATGCTCTCCATGCTGCCTCGTCACAAACAATTTTACTGCCTGAAGAATAAAAAAAAACCCTGTAATCCTCTCATCCGTGGATTATTATTTTTTTCTAAGCAACTTCTCCATTTGCATACAGTGACAATTTATTATTGTCACTGGAGTGGTAATCTGGGAGGCACCCATCTATCACAGGAATTAAGTGAAGCTTTTCAAAAGGGCCGCAAGCTTGACCTACTTACCCATAAATGTGGGGACAGACTCAGACGACCTCTATGAAGTGACAGACAAAGAAAACAAACCTATTTTTCATAAAAAATGGGGGAAGGGAGGGAGGAAAGAGAGCAGCAAACCTGAGCTATCTCCTCAGTTTTTCGTAATTTTTCTTCCCAGGTCACAGTCATCTCCTGGATCAACTTTTCTGATTCCTCCAATCGTTCTTTTAATTCTGGTGATTTCATAGCCTGCAGGAATAAAAGCAAATGAAACAAGAAAAGCTTGTTGTGCTTTGTGTTTTTTCCCCTCTCCAGCCACACAGATGGGGGAATAAAGGCAACATGACTCATTTTTCAAGGCATACTTTGCAGTAAGTAAAGGGGTCTTTAAAACACACATTGCACATAAAGGCAGAATCCACCAAAGAGTTCTTTTAATTAGTTTCAAGTACAGATGTTAATGTGGAGTTTATTCACTTCAACACAAAGAATTACATTATACTGGCAGATTTGCACAAAGATACTCACACACAAACTAATCTTATTTCTACAGCCCAAGTGACTCATATCAAAAACAGTTCTGTTTTTAAAGATCCTGTCGCTCTGCCTATGTCCCCCTCAGCTGTCAAACCCTCAAAATGACACCTCACATCTCAGTGCCACCAAAATATTTTTACTCCCTTTTTTAAAATGGCCTGATGTGTGCAACATTTTTTCTGTAGGGAAAATGCAGCTCTTCTGGTTATGCACCTCCACATTTCTACATGCACTTCAGAGATTGAATATAGAAGGAAGCTTTACAATGTGCTTCTGGACACTGACATTCCATTTTCTTGCTAATTTGCCACAGCTCTAATTTTGTCTGGTGAAATATTCAAAGGCCCATGTTCCAAACAAGGACTACCTTAAGACTAAGAAGATACTCCCACAGCCACCCATCAGACACCCCAAAAATGGAAAGGGTATCAGCATCTCCCCATCCCTGGAAGTGTCCAAGGCCAGGGTGGATGGGGCTTGGAGCACCCTGGGAGAGTGGAAGGTGTCCCACAGCAGGGGATTGGTCTAGAAGAGCTTTAAAAGGTCCTGTTCAACTCAAACTATTCCATGATTTTTAAGCTTCCATCTCCATACTGGCATTTCCTCCTCTACTAACCTTGATCAAAAAGCCTGTGGACTTCCTTATGTCATTATTTCATTACTGCTAATGAGGAACATGGGTTTGGTTGGTTGGTATTTATGCAATGCCAATTAAACAATGTTGGCATCCTCCTCCAGCATCAGACATTCCCTTACCACAAACCCAAAACTCCTCACAGGAATCCAGATCAAAGAGTGGCCTCATTACACTGCAGTTCCCTCAAGAAAAGGAGCAAGCGCCAGGATTGGAAAATCCTGTTTTAAGACAGGAGCTTCCTCTGCCTCAAGACACAACAGTCTAGGAACTGTCAGCTGATGTGTCCTGTGTGGGCTTTTTCTGCCTTAAATACCTAAATATGAGATAAAAGGGAGAAGGACTTTGGACAAGGGTCTGGAGGGATAAGGGGGAATGGCTTCCCACTGCCAGAGGGCAGGACTGGATGGGATATTGGAAGGGAATTGTTCCCTGTGAGGGTGGGGAGGCCCTGGCACAGGGTGCCCACAGAAGCTGTGGCTGTCCCTGGATCCCTGGAAGGATCCAAGGCCAGGTTGGATGGGGCTTGGAGCAGCCTGGGATAGAGGAAGGTATGGGACAAGGGCTGGGACAGGATGAGATTTAAGGTCCTTCCCAACCCAAAACCACTCCATGATTCTACAAATTCCACACAGGAAGGGAAGTGAAGCCACGGCAATTTCCCAGAGAAAAATTCGTAATGCCAGAAAAAACCATGATGGGTTCAAAGGGGTGGACACTACCAGGGCAGAATGACGAAGCCCAGATACTCTCAAGGTTTAGTTTGTCCATCTCTTGGGACAATTAATGACCATTTCTACACATTTCAGCTGTACAATGACACGGGTAACTCTCCTCATTTCCTAAAATGACCAAATAAATGCCAAAGAAATGGGCTCAGCCTGATCCCAGACCCACAGGCTGTTTCTCTGCTGGAAGCAGGTGAATTCCCAGGAAGGACAAGCTAGTGGCCTTGGCACAGAAAAATGAAGACATTATGTTAATTCTGCCAAAAAAAAAGATCAAAATGCATGGATTATAAAAGAAAAGGGGAAAAGAAGATAATTCCATACTCAGTGAGGAGAAAGTCAACTGTCAACTTCTGTTCTGGCTGTTTGGGAGAGAAAAGGACACCGACACCAAAAGGTAAAAAAAAACCCCAAATCCACAACTTGGCAACTTCTATATCTGGAAATGAGCTTTGAAAATGTGACCTGTCATAATGAGTCAGTGCTTTTGTTCACTTCAGGAAGTTATTTATGCACATTTCTGTGAGAACAATTAGATGGGCAACAAATGTAATGAACTGAAAGGAGCACAAGGCTGTGAATGTGGGGTTTGACCTTTTCTGTGCAGCCTCTTAACAGCAAATTGCTCTTTTCCCTGCTCTTTGTCAGTGCCACTGGGATGACAACTAGGGTGGGATTTTAATACTTGGGAAAGGAAATATTTATTATTTCATCTTTAGGAAACACTACTTCATTACTTTGGACAGCTGCCATTATTTTGGGAGTAACGCTAAAAAATAAAAACAAATGGGGATCACTTGCAACTCTAAGAATACTGTTAAATCTGTGGTTGATATTTTAAAGGAATTTAATAGATATTTAATAGGAATTATATAGATATTTAAATTACAATATTTAACTTGAGACACCTTAAAGAAACTGATATACACACAGTGGATGCTTAGCATATTAGGCAGCTCCGATGAGGAGAGTCCAAAATCCACAAGCCATTTGCAATATCACAGCCAGCATTCCCTGCATACCTCACAATGCAAATGCAGTAATGATAATTTTTCTTAAACTGCAGACCACAGGGATTACATCACCACTGCTTTGTTCCTTTGGGAACAGAACTCAGAATTACACTAATTCTCTGCCTTCATCTAACATTTAGACCATGTTTCTCTTGAAATTTCACTGCAGAAGTAATCACAGCATAGGTTGGAAAAGACCTTGGAGACCATCAAGTCCAACCTATGACCTAACACCACCTTATCAACTAAACCATGGCACTGAGTGCCACATTCCGTATTTTTTTAAACACCTCCAGGGATGGTGACTCCACCACCTCCCTGGGCAGTCCATTCCAATGCTCAATCACTCCTTCTGTGAAGAATTTTTTCTTAATGTCCAGCCTAAATTTCCCCTGGTACAGCTTAAGGCTGCACTCACTCATCCTGTCACTGGTTGTCTGGGAGAAGAGACCGACCCCCACCTAGCTACAACTTCCCCTCAGAGAGTTGTAGAGAGATATTGCTTAGTGCCTGTAAGAGATTCAGCTGTTGGAAACAAGCAAGAAAACCTCTTTTAACCAAAATCACAGGACGTGGCCATGCTGAATTCTTAAAACACATCAGCAGCGCTCTGCCTCAAAATCACCCATTCTCAACTGGAACTACCCACACCTCCACACCCTCCGCACCACAGAGTAAAAACCAAGAACACCCAGCAAGGTGCTCAGCACCTCAACGAACGCCCCCGTTTCAAGAAAAACCTAAATGAGTTCAACGCCGACCGAAGCATCCCCTGGACACCCTTCAACATTCCCTACTCCTTTGGGAGAGGCGGTGGAGCCCAGGGGGGCTGGCAGGATTTGCCCGGCTCCCAGTTTGTACCTCGGCCTTGGTGAGCTGCTCCCGCAGCTTCTCCACCTCCTCGCGGAGCTCGCGGATGATGCGGGCGTTGGGGTCCTCGTTGACCACGGCGTGGTTGACGATGTTCTTGGCCCTGTCCGCGTAGCGCAGCGTCGACAGCGTCTCGTCGTAGTTGTCGGCCGCCGGGCTCACCGTGGCCACCATGGCTGTCTTGCTGTTGCCCCCGAGGCTGTCCTGGAAGGTTTGGGGGTAGAGGGGTTTGTTTAGAATCAATGTTTTTATTGTGGTTTGCTGGTTTGAGAGTTTAAGCTGTGTAAGTTAAGAAGAAGTCGCGATTTTCGACGTTGGGTTTTCGAGGAGATGGCGTTCTTGGGTTTTGAGATTCTTGGCTTTTTTGGCGTCAGTGGGAGTGGTGAAAAGGTTCTGGTTTGGGCTTTACAGGGCCTGGTAAAGGCTTCAAAGGTTTCTTTCAAAGTTTTCTGCTTTCTTACAAATCTGAATTGTAAACACTTCAGCACTGAACTTCTCAGATGCTACTGAGGGAGCTCAGGAAAAATCATGACAAATTCAGATTAATCTCATTTTGAAGACTAGAAGACAGATGTCCTCAAGAAATGAATTACTGAAATATCTCTTCATAAACAATGTAGAAAATTTTATTCCTATAAACATTCAGAATGGGGCCCTTCCCTTCCTCCCACTGGCACAGCTCACAAATCTAAACTGAGTTACATAAGAAATTACCCTGCTGGAATCTGACTGAGAGAGAAGAAGGGCATGAATCAAGGAAGGAAGGAAACAAGGAAGGAAGGATTCAATCTTTTTATTGACCATAAGATTATGGTTTACAATTTTAGCCAAAAATAGATATATAAAGACCAAATATTCTGGTTTAAATTGTGCAGCAGCTTGTTTGGGTTTTTTTGTTTGGTGGTTTGGCTTCTTTGGTTTGTTTGGAATTTTGGGGTGGGTTTTTTCTTGTTTGTTTATTTGTTTTTTTACCCAATATCCCTTTCTGAGACAAACCACACTTAATTTTCATCTTCAACAGCCCATGAAATGTAGGTCAGGCGTTGCCATTAGAACAATCTGACTGCATTAGCTGCTTGTCAAACCATATCAATTCCAAAGCCCACGTGGAGCTTTCCCCAGCAATCATTAAAATGCCCCTTTAAGTATCTCCCCAAGAATCTCTTTTTGGCTGCGTGATGCCTAAACCAGTTTGACAGCAGTCAGGCTGTTGGCAGCACTTGGCTGTCTGTGGTCATGCAAAAAACCATGGGACCCATATGAAATGTAAATCTCTCTGTATTTACAGTGTTCAACAAAGTCAGCACATGCAGGTAAGTGTATTTATACAGAAATCAGTGTCAAGGAGCTTTCTGACTGATCTCACTGTGACTTTTCTCACCCGAGGATTAGCCAATGTTTACTTCAAATTACTCTATGGCTTGGGAGGGTCCCCTCTGTACCACAGAAGTGTTTTTTAACTGAAAACTTTAAGACTAACAGGAGCCACTATTGAATCATTCCATGGGATTTCCTGGCCAAAAATCAGGAATTGGCCTGAACCTGCAATCCCTATTCCACATAAAAAACCTGAAGTTTGGCAGGGAGCTGGCCAGGTACCCCCCTTGCAAATCCAATATTTATGGTTTACACTTTGGGCGTGTCCTTCACTGCACTAATTAGCTCCAAGACAGGATGAATTCATTATCTGAATTGCAGCTCTTCTGTAGAGGCAGCTGAGAAAGCTGTTATCACTGATATACCAGAACCCAAAATATACCCATTAGAAACAGGGCAAAGTCCCTCTTGTAGCAATTCAAGCCCAATGCCAAACTGTCTGATAAAGTTTTATGTATAAAACCCATGTGCTGATTTCACTCATTTCTTTAATGATAAGCAAGAAAGGTGAAAAAATAGCAAATCAGCTTCTCATAGTGAAGAGAGACTGTAAAGGAGCTGGGCAAGGCTGGGCTTGCATGTGTTAGAGAGACAGAATGGAAATAAGTTATTTCTAAGAATTAACTAGCTTTTTCTCCTCTGGAAGCAACATTACTGTGAAAACAACTCAAAATGTAGAGCTCAGAAATTATATTTTTAATAGCAGCCATCAGGCTTCTGATTAACACAGGAAAAAAAAGATGTTTGTGCCAATACAACTTGATTAAAACAAGAAGTTACAGAACTGACAAAGCTATTTTGCTTCCTGAACATAAATTGATGTCAGTGCTCAAGAAATGATATTTTTCACCTGGCACTTTTGTCTAAAATCCTCCACAAAATTAAGTAAAAAGTGTCAGATCCTGAGGTTTCCTGAACTGATTTTTTGGATTTGTGGAGAGACACTGTACCACAGATATTCCTGCAGTTAGAACACATTTAGTCTGCTTTGGTATCATAATTAGAAGTTGAAAGCCAGGGATAAAGGACAGCCCACTATCTCATGGCTTCTCCAAACAGGCCTCTTTAAACGAATAAATCACTCCTTTGATCTCTAATTAAAAAAAAAAAAAAACAGAAGAAAAAAGTTTAAATTTTCCCCCTTTCAAAACAAAGCTTCAATGGGAGCTTGTTTGTTAAAAAACCCCAAAAGCCCCCAACCCTTTTGTTGGCATCAAAGTGGCTGATGTTGGACACAAAGAGGGTTTGCCTGAAAGGAGGCAGAACAAAAGTGGGCTCCCATTCCTGGCCACCGTGGCCACAATGCCTCAGACAGGTGCTGAACAGGAATTGCAGTCTGCTCCCTGGATTTGCTTAGAAATGGAGCAGCAGAACTAATTCCAACAAGGCTGGAAAATCCACAAAGGAGGTTTCCATCCTGCTGCAGCCACATCAGGAACCCTGAGTGCACTGGGGCAGAGCGAAGCAGTGCAGGGGCTTTGTTGCCACCTTTGCAGAGAGGCAAAACAATTTCCTTGTTTCTGATGAATGAGAGTAAAACTCAGTGTGGCAAAGAATGTATTTAAACACTGAAAAAATCTCAGTGCAAGAACACTGTGCTCTGAGGACCTGTTTTACTCAGACACTTTGTGTTGTGCCATTTAGATTTTTAGGTGGCTATTTGATGTCCACATCTGTAAGGGATAAATAATTTCCTAAGTCATGCTAAAAGGTTCATTAAAAGGCAGCACTGAGAAAAATGAAGGCTTGTGTGTCAAGAGGTTACAGGAGCAGGGATTTTGTTTTACTTAAGCATTGAATTCAACTTTGTTTTCAAATCTCTGCAAGGAAAAATGTGTTAGTTTGTTTTAACCTCCACACTTCTGTACAACCTACAAGTCATTTTGTCTTTTTCCTTCCACACATGCTGTGCAGTTAAATCCCAGGGATATGAAATGCAAACAGCACCTAAAAACATTGCTAACAAAGGGTGGGGAAGCCAAGAGAACAAAATGCAGCCAGAGCACCTACAAAAAAGTAAGAGGACAAAGAAAGGCTGGTGATGCCACCAATCAGTTTCTTCTCAGATTATTTCTTTCTACCAATAAGTATCTCATATCCTCCTGGATAACAACTAAATAGAGCACAAGGGAAAAAAAAAAAAAAAAGAAATTTGACATATATAAATCTCATATTTAACAATTTGGGTTTCTTCATTTAGACTGTACAGATCTTCATCCAAGTGCCATCATGATAACACTCTTTCTTCCCCCAAAATAAGACCAAATAAGAGTCCTGTGCAGTTCAGGAAATGATTTAACTGCTCATTTTACATGAACACCATCTCTGAAGTCTCCTGACCTGTTCCTCAGACTGTAACTGGGATAATGCTCTGCAATTATACTCTGCTGACAAAAGTAGAATATCTTAACAATTAAATTAGACTATTAGGAAAAGGTAATGATCTTAATCAAGATCTTCAGAGCTAAGCATATCAGTATGTAAAATCAGCTGCATGCAGAAATCAAATTAGCCCCAAGGTTGTGTGTGAAGCTGTACTTACAGTGACCCATAAAATGTACACTGCTTTTAATTTTAGAGTTCCTTAATCCTTAGGCCATTGCAGGTCAGCAGAAGACAGGGAACATATTTAGTCTGCAGAGATACTAATGGCTCACATCCAGCTCATCTTCCAAAGACAATTATGGTTAACATCAAACCCAGAAAATGAGACAAAAAGCACAGAATTTTGATTTCATTTAAAGAGACTCTTCTCCCCCTTTCTTCTATTTCACTTTAAGAAAATTTAAAAAAAAAAACAAAAAACCAGCTTACTTACTTTAAGTAACCAAGTGAGCACAGAATCACGATATGGAACAAATTTGTTCTTGTTCTTGCCAGCAGCCTGATCTGCCAGGGCAGAAATAACCAGCCCCAGAGTTGTGAGGGATCTGCCCAGAGAACACAAGCAGTTATTAACAAGGGTAAATATTCAGAAGTCAAAT
Source organism: Anthoscopus minutus (assembly GCA_013399455.1). NCBI lineage: Eukaryota > Metazoa > Chordata > Aves > Passeriformes > Paridae > Anthoscopus > Anthoscopus minutus. The sequence continues at coordinate 383,528 of VWYI01042049.1, forward strand.
GCACATTTATACAGTGACTTTCTCTCCAAAAACATGATCTGATGAAAAAAATTCCTAGTTTAATTTTGATCATTCTTTCTTCACAGAAGCTCCACTCCCATTTTTTTCAGTATGTTTTCAGTCTTAATAATCAGGTCTTCACAATGACATTTGTGGCAGTTACAGGAACACAAATGTTTTTTAAAAAGATGGAGATCTTTTTCCCAAATCTAAGAGTATTTCATGTCAGAAGGAGAAATAGAGAGGAGAAAGATTGACCACAGCAGCTTTGTAGAGCAGGAAAGGAGAAAACTGACTACAGGAGCTTCATCCTGTTTTACAAGTCGGCTGTATTTAGCAGGAAATGGTGATGAGAAAAGGAAAATATATCATCTTAAAGTCTTACTTGTTAATGTTGCTTCCTTCTTTCAGCCTGTCTCCTGCAGCACCAGTTTTAGTTGCCCTTTCACTGCCTGCCAAGTCCACCAGGCTGAGCTTGCCCACCTTCTCACCTGATGTCTGGGGAAGGAACCAGAGAACAGCCCCTGTTAGGTCACTACAATCAAATTACACTGTTTGATGTATTTTACAACAGCAAAATTACACCAGTTTTGGTGTAAACTCTTCTTCCAGTCCCTTTGAGAATCGCTGGATTTGAAAAGTGTCCTGTGCTAGTCACTACCTGCTGCTTCAGAAACAACAGTGAAGTCATGGATGATGAGAAATCAGGTACTCTGACATCTTCAAATAGCTCAGAAACCTCCAGAGGAGATCTACACAGGGCAAACTAATGAAGTGCTGAACCATGAAAAATTCAGAATTATGCCAGAGTAGTCACAAGACATGAGGCTCACAGTCTCATCTTGAAAACAGTCTCCTAAAATCCTCAGATTTTATACCTGGGTTTCTTCTGTTTTTTAGTCACCAGGAATGAACCTGATGAGAAGCGTGTTATAATTTACATAAATTATCACAATTGCAAAGTCTCCTTTATCCTTATCAGCCTCCTGGAACACGATCCCAGCTATGTGAGTATTTAAACCTGTAACGCAGATTTATTCACAAATCCTTTCATCTCATTTTGACCCAAAATGACATTCTGAAACATTCCACGAATTCCCTAAATCAATTTGAAATGAAAGAGCCAACTGTCTTTGAGAACAGCTTGCTCACATCATGTTCTTCTGCAGCATCTGCACCTTCAGCACATCAGGATCCCAATGCAAATTCGTTAGTGCGTTCCCATAAATGAGCCGGATAATTAGAATCAGTGAGCTTTCAAAAATGTCACCCTAAACCTATCAAAATACGATGTGATGATGGAACGTGCCATATCCAGGAATGAAAGGACCAGCAGATGGGAGAACAGGGAAATCTGCTGCAGAAGTTCATACAGGGGTCACTGGAAGGTGCAGAGAAGATGGACAGTCACAACCACTCTGCATCCAGGCTGAGCAGGACCACACAAAAACCAGGTGTGAAAAGCACACAGAAGTGCCACAGCAAAAGTGGAATGACAAATTATGGGAAAATCAAAAAAATTCAGCACAGCATGATGCTGATTTGAAGTGGAAAGGGGAAACAAAAAATCCAAATAATGAGGAGAACTGTCTGGATAAGAAGATTGGTGGAAACTGAGAAATTAGGAGGAAAAAAAGTCCAAATTCTCCTTATGCTTTCCAATATATTCAACATTTAGGCTCAGATTTGCTCTGCGGACACTCAAAATTTCTCCAAGGCTCTGAAAAGGTTAAAGAATTGTCCAAGCACAGAATCTATCAATGAAGTTTAAAGACACTTCTCTCAATTCCAGTTTAGCACCATTTTCTCTGAGTGACTAAATAATATTGACCTAATGTACTTCACACACCCCTCCAAGGCATGTTTATATATAAGGAAACATAAATTAAAATATTTGCAGCTTTAAATGCTTTTTCAGTATTTAATATATGCATATAAAAGTATTAATGGCATACAATGAAAAACATTTAAAATTAGTATTTTTTTCAATTTAGAAAGTTCATAATTCATACAAATTTGTATTAATTTAGAAAGCTAGTAATTTATACAAATCTGCATTGAATAACCCCAGGAAGGGAATCACCAGAGGTACACTCGGGTGTATTTCTATTTTTCACCTATTTTGTCTTTAGCCTGTACTACAAACTGCTGCTTCCAAAGAAGTGTTTCTTCTCCTGTGAAACACATTAAAGCAAGAGACACATCCCAGCCTGACATTTGGACCTTGCAACCGTATTTTCTTACCCCTGATTGCACATCATAGAGGGTGTGGGTGAGGATGATCTTGAAGACTGCATGGGACCGACTGCTCTCCTCATTCATGTTGGTGGCAGCCACAGTCCGAGATTTGTTGCCCTCAGACATCAAGGACTCAATGTCCTAAATACAATTTTCACAGCCATGAGCATATCTGCATTAACATTCTTTTCCATTACCTCCAAAAAATCATCTCATCTTGCTCAAATACAGCATTTTCTCACTAAGCCTCCTATTTGCTTAATCAGAAAAATGTGAGGAAAAATAAAAGTGATCCCCCTCCCTTGAAAGACTAGAAACTCCACAGCTTCATGACTTCACCCACTCCTCAACCTAGATATTAAATTATCAAGAAATATAATGCACCTGGCTGCAAACAGCAACACTCAACAGCAGAGAAAGAGGCGAGGAAACAGAAATTTGTGTTTGAACCCTGTTACATTTTAGCCTCGGTTGTCATGGTCTGAGAATCTGGAATACTGACTGAAGGCTCAGAGGTTTGTAAAATTGAACAGGTCATTATATTTCCCCAAATTTTAAGAACTTATTAAGTACTTTGATCTGTTGTGATGCTTGAGAAAGATGCAGCTCCCCCACTTTGGGGTTTCACTGCAATTGTGTAAAATAGTTAAAGGGTCTTGGGCTAAACTTCTATTTCTGCATCTCTAGCTGGGTGATGCTAAAACAACTTAAATAAACAGTCAAACAGAGGACCACCACAGACCACTGACTCCAAATTCTGGGTTACAGAAAAGCTGCTGGGCAACATGGAAAAAGCAAAGCATGGAATGTGTCCTGTCTTAGCAGAAACCAGCAAGGAGAGGTGGGTGAACACCTGGAGAAACTGCAGTAGCGGGGTTACACTGTTTTCATGTTCTGGTTAAGCTGACAAGATGCCATCCCATATTTATCCATTTTCCCCACAGTAAGTTAATGCTCCTTAAAAAAAAAAGGGCATTTTGTGAATGCACATATAAACACTTACTGTCCTGCAAGCTAGTTTCATGTGATGCCCTCAAGTATTTGCTTGGTAAACAACCATTAGTTCATAATTCCAGTGTGTGCTACTGGGAAGGGAAATTACTGAGTAAAGCATGACAGGCAAAAAGTGACACAGTGGGGCACTGACAGCCTGTCTCTGCTTAATCCTGGGCCTGTAATTAATCACAGAACACTTCCTCATGACAGTGTGCACTCATCTTAATGCTGAGAGGAAGTCTGTTCCATTCAACAGCTGAATTGCTTCCAGAATTATTGAGCAGCACGACACAAAGGGAGTTTCTGCTCTCAGCCCTGCTCTCCCCAGGGATCACAACACAACAATCTGCAGCTCTCTTGCTCTAAGATTTCTGATAAGGAGCATTTCAGTAATTCTGTCCAGCTTAAGGGACAGCACCTGGTGTTTAGGATGTCAAGACAAGCCCTTCATAAAGTTGATCCTTACCTTGTAGCTAGCAACAGCTAGTTTGGATAGGCCATCTACGTAAGGGCCATAAACACTGTGTTCTCTAACCTTTAATGACTGACGGCTTCTGGTTGGGGGAAAAAAAAGGGATTTATAAGCACATGACTGGCTTAAGACAACATTCACACAAAGTCCATTTCTCACTGACACATCTCAGACAGGATGGTCTCACAAATGCCCACCGAAGCACAGAGCAAGGGCCAGAATGCACACCAAAAAAAAAAAAAAGCTTTGTAACACATAAAAAGCTGACACAGACAAGTGCTGTCACTTCACAAAAGGTAAATTTACTCCAAGCTTTTAGTCTTGCTACTTTATTTTGATTTATAATGAGGAGATGCTGAGATCAGGAAGCAGCAAAAGCCATCCTAGGCAAATGTTTTAGATGGGATCCATTAAGGCAAACTGGTTATGGAAAGGAAGAGTGTAGGACAAACACTACAGTGCCATTCACACACAAATTCCATACCCTTTGGGGTCAAGGAGATCTCTGACTTTCTCATTATAAATCTCCATGTAGGATACTTCCACTTTGAAACTCTGCTCTTCGTTTTCTTCTTTCTGTGCTCTTTCAAAGAGCCCACTGCAAAGTCTAGGGATTAATCCAGGCTGATCAGCAGTACCCATCATGGTGTAGGATTTTCCAGAGCCTGTGTGAGGGAAGCTGTGATTAGAGAACATGCAACAAAGGTTCCTGCTGTGCAGAATATTGATAGGAAATAAAAGAGTTTAAAAATTGTGAGTTTTCTGCATTTCAGTGAAAGATATCTGTTCAGTTTTCTGCCTTAAAGCAACCCAAACAATACTGAGCTAAAGACTATTTTAATTAAAAGGGAAAGGAAAACAAGAAATTTGGTTCAGAGCGCTGGAGAACTTTTGGGTAGCTTCAGGATTACTGTAGATGACAAGCCACTAACACCTACAACGAGAAAACTTCATATGACTCTTTAAATATTACATAAAAATGACAATTTGAGATTATTTTAACCACAGAGGCAGAAAATCTGAGCGATGCTCTGAGCTCAAGGACGATCGTGGTCATGCCAAAGATTATAACATGAAGTGTGAGAAATAAGGGTAGCCAGCAGCAACAAAGCCTTACTTCTCATCCTGCCCACCTCATATCTGATGTTACAAAAGAGGAAAAACATTTCTTATCTATGTTAGAAGGTATTTTCTCCTCCAGCAATGTCACAAGAGCTGTGGAAAGAACCTCCAGCCAGAACACAACACCTCTGGAGGGAACACTTCTCCCTTAGTCTGGGACTCACCCGTTTGCCCATAGGCAAAGATACAAGCGTTGTAGCCTTCAAAGGCATTCTGAAGAATATTCTCTCCAAGGCACTTGAAAACAACGTCTTGACCTAGAAAACAGAACACACAAGCCAACATTGTAACACAGCAACAGCTTTCTGTCCCTTGATTTGGATTCTTCGACAATTAGGTAAAAGCTGTGAGGGTTTTCCTGCTGCTGCTGCCTAAATCACATCCAGCGTCTGCTCCCGGGAAAGGAGCAGAAGATGTGCTCCAGATTTATGCTGCTGTAAAAATCAGGGGCTGGGATTATCGTGGATATACCTGGATGTGCTTAAATCAACATCTTATCAAGGTTCATACTCAGATGTTTTATCAGCAGAGAATCTACAACCAACTGCAGAATTTAATCTGCTGGGGAATGACACCTTCTTAAAATATACTCAAGCTGTACATTTTAATGGCAGTCAGATGATTTTAATCCAAAGGAATCAGCAGAGCACTGGAAAACTTTACTGTGTAAGATATTGGATAACACCACGAGGAGATTTTTGCAGAAAAGGAACCACAAGTATGTGGAAGATATGGATACTCACGGGATATTTTACACTGGCAAAAAGTAAGGTGTATCACTTCTTTTGTAATTGATCTTGGAGCTTTTTGGATCATTTTCCAAGCAGAGGAAAGAAGGCTTAAAATGTCTGAGTAGTAACTACTTGAACAAAATCTATTTTCAGATTTAATTTTACAACCAGAATAACTCAAGTGTGAACAAGCCATGGCAGAACTTTTTGGACTGCAAAGTCCTCTCAAATAATGTTCCTTTAAGCTCTTCCTTTCTCTCACTGAAGCTCCTATCTTTCATTTTTCAGCCAAATCCATGCTAAATTCTCCATCAAAAGCACCAAGAGCTGTGCCAGGCTCAGCTGGGGTAACTCTTCCACTGTACAACAGACCAAAATATCAGTTATATAGGCACCACCACTAGTTTGAGAAACAAAGTGTCGTATATTCCTATGTATGGCTGGAAGCATCACATTTTTCTCAGTGCCTTGATAGGTTATTATTCATTAGTTGTTAAAGAAATTAAAAATAAGGAGTGTATGAGTCTTTGATGTTTCTTATGATTTTTATGAAGTTATTGTTAACAAGTTCAACTTAGCCCAAATTTTAAAGGATAACAACTATGAAAGGTATAAATTATAGGAATGGTAAGTCAAAACATATTTCACATTTTAACATAACTATATGCCAAAATGCATTCTAATAATACATAGAAAACTTTTACTTTAATATATTGCACATTCTCACTAAAGCATCTGAATTCACACACACTTAAATGAAATTAGATTTTTATTAATATTCCTTTATTAGGTTTTACTATGATGTCCAACTCCCATCAGCACTGAAAAACATGCAATTACATACAACAATGCTCCTCCAAAGAAATAAATGGATTTGATGCATTTAAAATGATGGAGTTGGAGCAGTACTTTATAAATAAAGCTGTAAACAGGAATAAAACATCATTGTGCTGGGTTTCTCCACTCTCTGCACTGCAAAGGGGTGGCAATGTCCATTGCTGTTGTCATCTTCAGAGAAAAGAAACTGAAATGATTGAAGATTTCCCTTTTCCTTTTGACAGCAGCCAGTAACAGAGGGGACAGCATTTTGTGCCATATGGCCCATGCCCTGCAGCCAAGGGCTGTGTTTTACACAGATCATTCCTACTTGGAGAAAACCAAGCCACAATAAATATTATTACCTGCATATTTTTCTTTGACAGATTCATCCATAGACCAAAAGCAGTGATCATATGCAAACACCTGCAGGGAAACAACCAGGACACCTTAGATCAGCTGCTGCCAAACCCAACACATTATTCACATTCTGACATCCTGAACTCAACACACATTCCCACTGAACTCCTTATTTTCTAGGGCTTTCTAGGGAAGTCTAAACAAATACTTCATTTTCCTCTATGCTTTTATTTGTTCCTTGCTTCTATTTGCTCCTTTCTGTGCCAACCCTACTCCCCTCTTTCCATGTGCCAACCCCAGTGGATGTCAAGGACCTCTCCATTTCTCCCTCCAAACCCATCCTTGCAATTTATTTTTTCACCAGAGCTTCTCTTTTGCAAAATGACAGATGTCCTCTAGCTCTTTCTGCCTCCCATCTCCCCGTGCCTCCTGCCTGCATAAATTAAAAACAAGCCTTAGGGTAGGAAGCTCTTTCCATACAAGGGGAGTATGTATTTATTTACATTCCATGACCAATCAAAGCAGCCATCAAAGTCTAATATTTGCAAAGAATAATAGAAAGCAAATCAGTTTTATCATGAAAAAAGCAGCACTGTGGTATTTTTAATAGAAAACTTTCAATTTTGCCATAAAACCATTGAAAGGTTCACAGGCACCTTTCGTCCTGAAAGATGACCTGAAATAATACAATGTATATTTTGGGACAGATATTTGCAAAAACAGCTCCCCTGGGTATGTATCTGCAAGGAAAAATATTAATTAGGGTAATGTCTGACCTACATTCACATGGGTGAAATCTTTTCTGTAGGAAGGAAGTAGGAAAAGGGAAGAGCAATGTGGGGCTCTCTGGCTGTGGATTTCCCCTCTAAGCTTAATGGAAACTGCTTTTTCCCCTTTGGATATCCTGCATTGTTACGTTGCTGACTACCAACATTTATGAAAATGCTTAACAGGGCAAAATCCTTGACATTTAAATAACTTATCTTCAAAAATACATTGTTTCCCCCCCCCC